>AYEL01091086.1:0-14657 GCA_000484575.1 Olivierus martensii | reverse complement strand
TTTTTATTTTGAAATATTTATACATTTTAAAATAATAAATGAAATTAAATATTAAAATCTACTAAATTGTATAGGGGGAAGTTATCATAATAAAAAAAAAAAACAAATTTCACGGATGTCAATGTTTCTGATATATACTTAAGAAGAGAACTAATTAAAATTAATACAAATCTAAGAAAGTCCACAAATAAACATGATTTGCAATTTTATTTATTTTTAAGATTTGCTGTTTATTAAAGTTTTTCGTGTACAAATTTGCTGGATATTTAAAAATGTTATTAAAAGAGCTTTGCCACTTCAGGCCCTACTACAAATTAATTAACAACAGTAGTGGAGATCTTAATATGGAACTAAATAAATGAAACATACAATAATAAATCTATACAATGTTTTATTTATTGTGATCTCAACCTCATAGCAACTGTGCAAAATGATGACCCCCATTTGCATTGCTATACTGCATATATCTTGATATATACTAATATGGAACTAAATAAATGAAACATACAATAATAAATCTATACAATGTTTTATTTATTATGATCTCAATCTCATAGCAACTGTGCAAAATGATGACCCCCATTTTCATTGCTATACTGCATATATCTTGATATATGCAGTATAGCAATGCAAGAAATTCTGCTATGCATTCTCAAAAATTCTGGTTTTTGTAAACCAACAACTTGATGTGCACTCAGAGGAAAAGTCCAGAAGAATGATGTCCAGCATTTCCAATCTCCTTCCAGTCCAACAATGAGGTAATGTAATGCCTAAATGATAGTGGTCAGCAACTTTGAAGTGGGCAGACATACTGTTGTATTGCAGCCACATTCTCTTGCAGACAACAAAAGTTATTTCTTGCAAAAGGACTGTCAGCACACATTATAAGAATAACAAGTAAATGTTTCCTTTCAAATGGGGAAGTAGGAAATAAGAACCTTAGATGCTCTTGAATTATGTCAGCCCAGATATTGACCAGAGAATTAGATTGTGACCAGAGAATTGTTCCTAGTAACCAAAGATAATGATAGTATGCAGATTTTCATCAGTCCATGTGTGTTTATTGCAGCTATTGAAAATATCATTGAGTGAAACAGATCTCATCTGTGAACAATATAAACTGTGTGAAATTTTGTTGAATAATACAGTACTGGAGAAGCCATTAGCAGAAATTGATTCTGGGTATGAAATTGTTAGGCCCCATTGCTTGCACTCTTATAAGTGATATGGATGTAACAAATGCTCCATCAGATCTTGCCATAATATTTCAGAAGCATGCATGTAAGGCAATTTTATGAGTGCTCATTGATGGTGTTTCTGCCACTTAATCCAGCAACATCATCTTCACAAACTGTGGTTTTCAAACAATTCTTTTATTACCTTGGCTATCTCTTTATGATACAAAACATCTACTCTCAAGTGCCAATTTATGGAGACAAATATCGAAACATACAAAACATAAAAATCAGCACTCAGGCAGGGATGAAAATAAACACAACACACAGTATTTACATAGCAGTAGCACTTTTGATTTTTAATAGAAAATCCTCTTCAGCTACTTACAGAACGGAACACCAACAAATATGTATTTATTGGTGTTCTGTTCTGTAAGTAGCTGAGGAGGATTTTCTATTAAAAATCAAAAGTGCTGCTGCTATGTAAATACTGTGTGTTGTGTTTTTATTTTCATCCCTGCCTGAGTGATTTTTATGTTTTGTAACTTATATAGGCAGTGTGTTAGTTTCCTTGTATTTGAAGAGACAAATATCTTCTGATTAGAATGATTCCAAATTGGAAAACTGTTAATGGTAGAACTATTCAGCTATGTGGGCCCTGCATTCTGCTTCACTGTACATTAAATGAATGTCTGCCAGCTCTGTTGTTATGTAGTGCTTCATCTCTATCAATACAGTAAATGAGTACTTGATCTCACTGTTCAGACATGCTAACAGGCAATGTATTGAGTAAACAATCAATAAGTTCCTTAGACATAAGCACTTCAGCAGTTAAAAACACGTCAACACTATTATAAAACAAAAAGTACTTTCTGTATCATTAATACCATCTTCAGTTTACATGGAACAAGAATGAAAAAATTAAACTGAAGATGGTATTAATGATACCAAAAGTACTTTTTGTTTTATAATAGTGTTGACGTGTTTTAACTGCTGAAGTGCTTATGTTTAAGGAACCTATTTATTTATTGTGTAGCAGTTTTAGAGATTCTAGTTTATTTATTTAAACAATCAATACCAAGTGAACATTACAAGCCTCATACCACTTCAGACAGACTAAATTATTACATCATAAAGGCATGCTTGACTACAGTGCTGAGATTAGTGATTTATGAAGTAATGATTATCACTTTGCATAGTTGCTATGAGGGTGGAACTGAAAAAAATAACAGTTTACAGATTTATTACTATATGCTTCGCTTATTCACATCCATATTAACATAAAAATTTGTAAGTTTAATGTTTGTCATGTACAACAGCATCTTTAAAATTATTGTAAACAGGAAATCCCCAACTTATGACATGGTTGTGTTCAAAAATTTCAGTCATAGTTTGAATCTGTCATAACTCTGAACACAATTTTCATAGATGCAATGTTATTAATGGAGATTACATTCTCAATCACCAGAACTCAAAATATTCTGTGCGCTTTTAAAAAGCAATAGCATACAGTAATGTTGAATAAACACTGTTTATTCTTTAAAATAAGGAAATTGTATATTTTGTGCCTACCAGAATTTTATACAGATCAGGGGTGGCCAATCTTTTATATTTCATGCTTTAATTTTTTCACATTTTTTAGTTAAGATGTGCCATATAACTTATATCCCCTTTTCAGCCCTTTTAAATATGGTAATATGGATATATTTAACAGTTAGAAAAAAGTATATATATATAAGATATCCATAATAGCATACCACCACATGGTTATTAAGCCTAATCTAAGTTTAACTTAAGCGTATTGTGTAAGCTATAATCAATAGAAAATTAGAGAAAGATTAAAAAAAATTTTAAAAACCTTTAATATGAAATCTGAAGTTCAATAGTTTAATGAAATATACAACACAGTACTCATATCTGCCATTAATTTAGTAACTGAGCAGTCTCATTAGGGTCATGTGCAACAATCACATGGTCATTATGATCCAATAAGACTGTTCAGTTACCAAAGACACGATCATAGTAATCCAATGATATCTGCCAGCTAACATGTCATGTGGTCACTGTAACCCAATGAGATTGCTCAGATAGTGTTATTCTGCCATCTTGGATTTTATATCAAATAATTTACATAATTACAATATATAAATCAATTTCTAATAATCAATACTTGTCTTTAAACTTTCCTGCATAAGTCCCCTAACAGGCATTTCAAATTTATAATATATATATATATATATTGTATAAGAAATTAAAAAAAAAATTTCTCTGGGATTCAGTGTGCCATTTTGGTGCAAGTGCCACAGGTTGGCCACCCCCGATATAGCTATACTAAAGAAAACACAATGTAAAAACAAAGATGAAAGGTTTATTTTCTTGTGTCCACATTTTTAGTATTGACTGCATGGTAAAGCAATCATTTACCATCTTGAAGGTCCAAATTCAGTTCTGGGTCTCACATATAGTTTTTCAGGCATGGTCCAGGCCTGGCAATGCTCATTGAAATCTATCCTTCAGTCTTCTGGTTGATCACTATAAGTGTTGGTTTGTCTATGGTGGCTATAAGTGGCCACTACTAAAAGGATCTGTTAGCAGCTTAATCCAGATTAACCTAATCAAGATTCCAGTAAGTATAAGCAATTATTTTTTAATGCCACTTTCCAATCATTGCTTGACTATTACATAATGGTATTCATTCCAGACCCAACAACAAAGTGCTCAGATTTGTGACAGAGCCAGTAAGATTTTACAATAGGTGTAATTGATGCCCAAGTCTGATCCATTAAAAATTTTTCAGAAACATTGAATTTTTTTAATTCTATGCGTTTAGGATGATGTTGAATGGATTGTGCCTGGACACACAAAAAAATCTGCAAGTATGAGACCCAAATTAAACATAAATACAACATGGTGGAAATACAACACACTTCCATCCTGGCAACAACTTGGCCATCCAGTCAATTGGCTGCCATTATTGCAAAATTATTGATGCTGGTCATTTATAAGTACAAATTTTCATTATAAATAATCACTGTCATAAGTATGGATCATCATAAATTGGGGATTTCCTGTATTAATAAGTAAACAAATTTTAGTTAATTACATTTTACTTTTTCAATGGAACTATGAAAATGATGTGAAAACTATAAAAAAAACATAATTATTTTGCATGCTGCAATAGTTGTTAGGCCAAACCCAATTATTAATTATTTGCTTTTTACATTAATTGGACTTGTATCATAGAAAAATATTTATAAATGCCAATATTTCATGAAATTAAATTATTGATAAAATAGAAAAATTTTTATAAATTTTGTTGCCAAGTTGATGCATACCCATGTTTGGATCTTTTTGGAGCTACCTTCAACTTATGTTCCCTATCTCAAGAGACTTCTCTTAGGTTCTGTACTACTATGTACTATCTGTATCATTTTGCTTGTGTAATTTGAAGATATTTTGTATATACAGGGTGCAGCATAAGTCAGTTAATTGCTGTATTATTATTATTAGTAACTGAGCAGTCTCATTGGATCATAATGGCCAATTGTTGCACATGACCCTAATGAGACTGCTCAGGGTACTCTGTTGTATAGTAGCTATCTGCTTTTGCTTCATTGTTAATTTTGTTTTTTTTTTTAGTTCCAAGGTGCATAAAACAAACAGAAAAACTTTTCACTGAACAGCATGTGTTTGTTTTGAAGAAGTGATCATAACTTGATTGAGATTATGCAGCTATAAAAGATTTTGTTCAACAATTCCTAGATACTCAGCCACCAAGTAGGCAATCTATCTACATATTAAAAAAAATGGTTCAAAGAGAGAGGTTCAATAGCTAATTTATTACGAAACCAAGAGACCTACAATATTTAAACATAATGATTGTGCACCAGTTTGAAAATGTTTTTGATACTAATGGTGACCTTTATTATAGAATTTGCTTATGAAACCAAGAGACCTACAATATTTAAACATAATGATTGTGCACCAGTTTGAAAATATTTTTGATACTAATGGTGACCTTTATTATAGAATTCGCAAATCTGTGCTGAATGCTGTTATAAATGTATAGATAACAATTGGAGTCACTTTGAACAATTTCTGTAGAACATTGTTGATCTTTTAAATAAACCATTATTGCTACATCTAGATCAGGCTGTCCAAAAGGTGGCCTGCCAAGTCATTTTGTGTGGCCCGCGAGGCTTTCACGATGTGTGATATTATAATACTTTTTATGTTTTTTTTTATTTTTATTTTTTTATTTATTACTTTTTTAAGAGATTAATAAAAAAAATCCTAAAATTGAATTATATTAATTCAATTAATTAATTTTCCTTAATTATTAGTAATTGTTTAACGATCAACAAGCTATCAGTGACATCACATTTTTAGAAGACTTTCAATCACATCAATTTTAGTTTTAGCTATTTCAGTTTACAGTTTTAAATTGTGACTGTATTTTAGTTAAATAAATCCAAATATACTAGCCAAAATCTAGCCCTTGAATTACAACGGAGTAATTTAATGATTAGAAATAATTTGAACTAAAGTTAGCGCCATCTCGTAATTATAATAATAATTAATTTTACTAAATCTATGAATGGCGCCATCTATTAATTAATAATTGAACTTGAATTTTTAATTAATTTATCTGAAGAAAAAATCTGCCTCGGCCCGGGATTGAATCGGGGACCTTTGGGCTAACGTCCCAACGTCCTAACCGCTAGACCACCGTTAGGATGTTGGGACGAATCGAACCGGGGACCTTTGGGCTAACGTCCCAACGTCCTAACCGCTAGACCACCGTTAGGACGTTGGGACGATAACCCAAAGTTCTCCTGTTTGATCCCGGGCTGAGGCAGATTTTTTTCTTCGGATAAATTAATTAAAAATTCGAGTTCAATTATTAATTAATAGATGGCGCCATGTTCAATTATTAATTAATAGATGGCACCACTCATAGATTTAGTAAAATAATTTATTATTATAATTACGAGATGGCACTAACTTTAGTTCAAATGATTTCCAATCATTAATATTCCGTTGTAATTCAAGGGCTAGATTTTGGCTAGTATATTTGGATTTATTTGAATAAGTTCCCTTGATGCTTATATAGTAAAGTCTTAAGTATTTTAGTTATTTTTTGGTTTCTAACACACAGTATATTTGGATTTATTTGAATAAGTTCCCTTGATGCTTATATAGTAAAGTCTAAGTATTTTAGTTATTTTTTGGTTTCTAACACAAAGCCATTTCAGTGATTGTGTCTGTTGTTGTGAGATTCTGTTTTAATTTTATTTTACTGTTTAGTTTAATTTTTATTTTACCATGAGTTTGTTGTATTTGTGAAATGAGAGAGAAAAAAACATAAAATAGAAAATGAAAATCAAGTATATTAATAGTGGTGGGAAAATGACTGACTTTCAACAAACTTTCAACAAATGACATGGGTCATTTGTTATGAAACGTTGGTTAAACTGCTTTGTTTAACCAACATTTTCCTAACTTTTGTGATTTTAGTCAGAAAGTAATCTCAATGTTTGGTAGTACGTATTTGTGTGAATGTGCATTTTCTAACATGAAGATAGTTAAAAATTGATTCAGAACCCTGTCTTGGAGATTCTTCCTTCTTTACATATTCTATAGCTACAACAGGAATGGATGTAAATATCCAGTCCTTGTAAATGCTGTTGTCTGCCCTCATTTATCATATTGAATTGGTACATACATGCTATTTATATTTTTTAACTGTTTATATTTTATAATTTTTTATTAACATGTTTATTGGATGCAATCTGGTAAATATAATTTTGTTATAAGGTTTGTATGTTTATTGGATGCAATCTGAAAATATAAATTTTGTAATAAGGTTTGCTAATCTGGAAATAAAATTGATTTCCAAAAGGGTTATATTTATGCATTCTGTTTTTTGAGCCAATAGCGTATCAAGTACCAAAGCCCTGCCCTCTTTTTTTGTAACTGTGGCCTCCATATCTCTAGTGAACATGGCTATAGCCCTTGGGTTCATTATAATTGGACAGCCCTTATCTAGATCATGCATTTTCAGTTAACTGACTTATGCTGCACCTGGTATAATTCTCAAAAGCAGGAATCCCTAAAATTATATTATAGGATGGATCGAGACCTGCGACATTATTTGAGAAAAATAAATTGAGACCAACTTCCCATAAATGCAATGCTAAAATGGCATAATTGATTCCAGACCAAAAATTTTGAATAAGAAAACAATTATTCATGCTATGTACTTATTTAAAGATCTACAAAAAATATAGACCCTGATAAATCAAATTGTACTTTAAGGGGATCATTGGTTAAGGAACTCAAGTGCTGAACCATGTGAAGTAAATACCTCCTCTCTCTCTCTCTCTCTCTCTCTCTCTCTCTCTCTCTCTCTCTCTCTCTCTCTCTCTCTCTCTCTCTCTCTCTCTCTCTCTCTCTCTCTCTCTCTCTCTCTCTCTCTCTCTCTCTCTCTCTCTCTCTCTCTCTCTCTCTCTCTCTCTCTCTCTCTCTCTCTCTCTCTCTCTCTCTCTCTCTCTCTCTCTCTCTCTCTCTCACTCTCTCTCAGAAATTCCTAAAATGAAGCAAGTATTTGTTTTATTCCTTGTCTTGTTGTTACTGCTTATTGCTTGTTCAAATCAGTATCCTGAAGAGTCTGTGCTGCTTTGATGAGTTCAAACCCTTCTATTTTCAAATTGTCATGATGTGATTGGCAGAGTCAACTTATCAGATTCTTCAAGCAAATTTTGATTCCAAATTTCCATAAGATCATTGAAGTTGAGCTCCTTTTGTGGGATTACAGCATCTCAAAAAATCTTCAGAATCAGTTTACAAATCAAGTTTATTGCCATAACATTAGTATTTCTTTATTGCTTAGGCAATAGAATCTACTTTTATACTGGCATTTGAGCCCTGCATATCAGTGAATAAAAGGAGGGACTTTCTTCCAGATGCAGTTCATTGCTTTTTGTCAAACTTGATCATAAATGTCCTAGACAGCTTATACACCTGTGTTCAGATCTCCCCTTCTTGTTTTATGTTACTTTCCTGTCAGAAGTAGCTAAATAGTAGTTGTTGATTAACCATGGGTTGCATATATCTATAGTAAGGTCAATGATGATATTCAATGAGCCAAACCCAAATTGTCTTGAAAAATTCTGGAGTTATATGATCTAGATCTGATCCCAAATCCTCTAAGATAATGTGCCATATTCTTTTACAGAGCTGATGTATTCTTTATTATAAATGGATATGGATACAGTTCGGTTTTCCAACTACAGGCTCCAGGATCAAATCCGTAGCCTAGATTAATGGACTGAATTAGGCAGATGCTATTTGGAGGCAAGACAGCTTATATGTATGTGAGATACAAATTATGTACAACTTAGATACTAATTTATTGACAACATAAGAGCAATATAATAGAATCTAGAAATGAATTTTCTAACTTTTAATTAATAAATTTGGTCTGGGAAAATTTTGTATGTTTGTGTGTGTGTAATGACCTGACTTGTGATGTAAGTCAAGGATTCTTGTAATAAAATTTTAAAGAATTTTTTTTTTTATTTTGAATTATAAAGATATTGATTGTATCTTTATAATATTATATAATTCTTCTTGTATATTCAGATGCAAAATGGCATTGTTTCACAGATGTGTTTAATAATATATGAAGTGTATTTGTTTAGTACATATTTGGTAAACATGCCTTTTTATGTTATGTGATATGAATATATGATAATATGTGGATATATTCATAATAAAGCTGTGTACAGAACAATATTGACTTACTCCTTTGGGATTTTGTTTATAAAGACAAATAATTATTTTCAGATTAGATTAGAGTTCAAAACTAAAACTTTTTGGGATCACCTTTAGAAATAAGTATATTTTAATGATATAAAATATTTTAATTATAATAAATCCTCGAATTATGGAAAATTTTGAAAGTTAATAGATTTCTAATGTCAGCCAGATGGCTGCATGGTAAAGCAGTTACCAATTTGGAGGAACTGAATTCTATAAACTTCAATTCTGGGTCCCACATCTCCAGTTTTTCAGTATGGGTCAGACAGTCACGAGATACATTGAACCCATCCTTCAATTTTCTGATTGGTTGTTGGCCATCTTGTGATGAGCTGTAAAAGTGGTTGCCTCCAGATATAGTACAGACAATCCTCGAAATTAATCCAACATACAGTGGTTCCTCGGTATACATCCTTAATCCGTTCCAGATTCTTGGACTTATATCAAATGAATTTTTCCCATAAGAAATAGAGAAAATGATTAACCAATTCCCATGAAAAAAATCCTATTGGTATTAATCCTATACATTGATGGGATTGTACAAAATAATTTAAACATTGCTTAATACTAAAATACATAAATACAAAAGCAACAGTGGATAAAATAAATAAAAGTATAACCTCGGTACCTTGCTAAGAAGAGTAGAGTGCCCACTAGGATGGTGTTGAGAAGGTAGGAGAAGATGTTATTGTTTGGAAGAAGAATTTGCTTCCAATAAAACTTTAGGAATCTGAAATTCTGGTATTTTTTTTCTCTTTCTATTTTCTGTCTCTCTTCCGTACTTGCACCTTGTTGAGGCTCACCAGATGTGACTTTTACTATAAATCTGTTCAAAGAACTTAGTTTCTACCATCTCCTCAGGATGTTTTGGAAATACGACATTGTCTGGTCATTACAGACAATTGTATTACAACTTGTTGTTGTTATAATTTTTATATAAAGAATGTGTTTTTTAAGAGAACATACAAGATACAAGTTCTAGCACATGAATCAGTCATATTCCAAACAAAAGTCATATACCAAGCAAAATTTTTCACATTCACACATGATGTATACCAAGTTGGACTTATTCTGAAGCAGAAGTATACCAAGGTATCACTATATGTAAATCCATACTTATGCAGAGATTCCCTGATGTAAAAGAAAAAAAAATAAATGCATAAATTAAAAAAAATAAACAAATAAAGGAGCAGAAATGAGTCCATTCAAAATTGGTGTATTTTTGAAATGCAAAATATTATTCCATATACTATCAAAACAAATATTTTTGAATATAAATTAATACGAGACAATATTTATTTAAAAAATTACAGCATAATGATTTAAATGATTTAACATTTTAATATAAAAATGTCTCAATGCAATACCATCAAATAAACGTGCAGTAAATATTAAAATGTTTCAACTCACAGGCAGCACTGTGCTAATACAGTGGTGCCTCACAATTTGTCACTAATCCGTCACCAAACTAATGTCGAATTGCGGGTCAATATTTCCCATATAAGACTATGGAAAATAGATTAATTTGTTACCAGCCCCATCCCACTCCCCTAATGGGTGAGGTGAGAGATACACTATATTATTTACTTTATTATATGTGGTTTGCTATTGTATAATAAATCAAATTACAAAATACACTATTTTATGCACAACACACAATTTATTAGCCCTTAGATGTTGGAATGAGGTCTTCCAGCAGACATCCTACCACCCATAATCTACTCTCTCTGTTGCAAAATGTTGCCACAAGTTGTCGTAGGAACCCCATAATCTTCTGTGTTGCAAAACGTTACCACAGTTGTCCTAGAAACACCAATTCGAGTACATTTTAATTGTTCTACCTTTCTGCACTTTATCTGCAATTTTTTCTTTGTCTCTTTGCTTAATCAAGTGTTCTTTCAGAATTATTCCTCGGGTCAGTACTCTTTGAACCCATCCTTACATTTCACTCAAAAAAAATAGTAAAAAATTTGTAATTATTATTTTCTGAAAAATGTAGAATTAAAAATTAACAAAAACAACACAGGCAAACACTAAAGTAGCCAAAAAAGAACTGAAAAATAGCAAATGACATCACACAATTCCATGCACGCGCATGCGCAAACCTGTGAAACTCAAATGTCGAATTGCGAGACCAATGAATTGCGGGACGTCGAATTGTGAGGCACCACTGTGTAACAATTTTTTTATGTTATGTCTTTACGACTCTAGTACTGCAGAGGTATACTTTGACATATGTCAAGATTATACCATATACAATACTAGTGTTATACTATGTATTGATTTATATAGAATTATGTTATGTTTATATAAAGTTATGCTTTGATTTATATAAGGTTTATGTAATTGAGGGATTTTCTATATATCCTATATGTGAAAGGCTAATTTAACTAAAACTAATTAAACCAAATAATTTATGATCTTATCTTGACCAGATAAATAACATAATCTATTCTATTACAGCAGTAAAACAGTCAAATAAGCTTTAGTCTTAGAAATGTTTTTGGTTAATAAATTTAACTATCATCAGCTCACAAAATCAACACAAAAAATAATATAAAAAGAATATTCATTCTAAAGAATTCTAATTCATAAATTATCTGCACATTTCATCTACAGTGATGCAATGTATAAAGACTATTAAAATTAAAACTTAAATTTTAAAAATATAGATAGTAACAAGCAATAAGACAATATTATAATTAGCCAAAATACAAACATTTAAGTTAATCCAAATTTAAAATTTTTAAAAAATGTTAGTCATTATAGCTTTGTCTTATATTGAAGTTATTAGATGCCATCTCCTCCATATACTTCCAGGCATTCAATATCTGTTCACTCGGCTCTTCATTTATTACATTTTTAGATTGGGACTTTTCAAGATCACCATAGATCCCATATTCATTTGCTGATTTTCTGAGTTAATGATGGTTAAGTTTATTAACTGAAAATGTTTCTAAAAATAAAGCTTGTTTGATTGTTTTGCTGTTGTAATAGTACTGATTACATTATTTATCTAGACTTATGAAGAGTTTTCTGAGTAATTTTACTCTTAACTTGATTATAATTATAAATAAATGTATCATTTATTATTTATATTTATTTAGACAATTTCTTAAAAATTTGAATAAATTGATTGTTACAAAATATTTTAGGGTACTGGAGATGATGTTTTAGGAATACATTTACAAGATAATCAGTTAACTTCTCTTCTTCCAAATTATTGCATTGAAGGTATTAATATTTTATTTTAATCAATTTCTAATGCTAAACTGATAATTCTTTTAAAAAGATAATTCTATGATTATGAAGAAATCAATACAAGTTGGACTTGTACAGAAAATGCTAGATCACATATAATGGTTTTTAAAGAGCAAATTATAAACATATGACTAATTAGAAAGTATATCTATACTAAAAGACAAATGGAAAATAACATTATATATTACATAAATAGTAGAAATTTTATGTTGCATATAAACTGCCCATTAGAAATGTATGGGGAAAATACAAATATTTTCTTCATATAGTATTACAGGAAAACTTGTGCTGGTGGCCACCCTGCAAGCCGTGGCCACCTTTATATCCACCCAAGCATATTGCAGGATTTTTAAACTGTGTAAAATGGACATCTGTGTTCCATGGCCAGTGATATTTAATTTTGGCACCTTATGTACATCATTTACTAGATGGCCAGCGAATCGTGTTTTAATCAGAAATGCCAGATGGACTCTAGATCTTCTATCAGCTGAGAATTCATTTACTAGATGGCCAGCGAATCGTGTTTTAATCAGAAATGCCAGATGGACTCTAGAATTCTCAGCTGATAGAAGATCTAAAGTGAAAAAATCTTGAAAGAGGCATAATTACTGATTTCTTTCCTTAGATTTAATTAACAATGTGAAACTGTGCTCTTTCCTTAGATTTAATTAACAATGTGAAACTGTGTCATAAACTTTAATGTTTTATAAAGAAATTTGTAACTGTGTATGGTGGCCAAACTGTGCTTGGTGGCCACAATTTCAGCTGCCAAAAGTTGGCCAACTAGCACAGGTTTTCCTTATAATTTTTTTAAATAGAAATAAAATCATTTTATAAATATCAATCATAGCTTAAAATTGAATTTAACAATATTATATGTGGAAAACTGAAATGATTCAGCACAGAAGGCATTGTAAATCTATACCATACTTAACTGTGTTTAAAATCATAAACACAATATAGGAGATTTTCAGTAAAAATATGATATAAATTATTTTTATTTTAGAGTTAAAATACAGGTAGTCAGTCCACAACTTACGATCACCTCGACTTACAACCATTTGTACTTACGATGGTGATGAAATCTGTTAATTTTATGATTGGTAAATGCATTTCAGTGGATTCAAGTTCTGACCCAATGATAGTGTATATGGAAACATCCTTTTTTTTTGTTTCTGATTCTTGTAGTTTTGTGTTCTTTATGTTTGTTAAGATAATGCATAGTGTCCTAGTAAACACTAGAAGTGAGAAATCCATAAATTTTGGGCATTTTTGACTTCTGGCTGTTCCACTTTAGACAAGAAACTGCTTTGATTTAATAATTAAAAGTTATGAATCATAATGTAATGTTTTCTTTAACATGTTTAATTAAAAATGTTAACAGCTTAAATTTATTTTCATTTTTTTTTTAGGAGAAATAAAAAAAGTACAGTGTACTCAAAATGGAAGATACATTATTATTCTAGATGACAAGGTAAATTTTATATAATTAAGTTTTACTTTTGTGAGAGAAATTTCTTATTGTTTTCATTTTGTTCAAGGAATATCATAGAATTGAATGAAAATACAAAATAAATTTTTATGGAAATATATTCTTAACATTTTGATGCTAGATATTTAAAAAAATTTCACCTGGAGACCAAAAAATATGATTTGAAATTGCAATTTTAATTCTTTTTTTAAATTTTTTTAATTATACAAGAAAAAACATTGCAAATTTTCTCCAAAAATGACATATCATGGTGTAAATGTTTAAATTTTTTTCAAAGATATATATAAATTTTTAAATACCGTATTACATCAAATGTAAGCCATAGGTAAATGCATTTCAGTGGATTCAAGTTCTGACCCAATGATAGTGTATATGGAAACATCTTTTTTTTTTGTTTCTGATTCTTGTAGTTTTGTGTTCTTTATGTTTGTTAAGATAATGCATAGTGTCCTAGTAAACACTAGAAGTGAGAAATCCATAAATTTTGGGCATTTTTGACTTCTGGCTGTTCCACTTTAGACAAGAAATTGCTTTGATTTAATAATTAAAAGTTATGAATCATAATGTAATGTTTTCTTTAACATGTTTAATTAAAAATGTTAACAGCTTAAATTTATTTTCATTTTTTTTTTAGGAGAAATAAAAAAAGTACAGTGTACTCAAAATGGAAGATACATTATTATTCTAGATGACAAGGTAAATTTTATATAATTAAGTTTTACTTTTGTGAGAGAAATTTCTTATTGTTTTCATTTTGTTCAAGGAATATCATAGAATTGAATGAAAATACAAAATAAATTTTTATGGAAATATATTCTTAACATTTTGATGCTAGATATTTAAAAAAATTTCACCTGGAGACCAAAAAATAAGATTTGAAATTGCAATTTTAATTCTTTTTTTAAATT
>AYEL01091084.1:0-11384 GCA_000484575.1 Olivierus martensii | reverse complement strand
GAAAGGGCCACACATTCACACAAAATGTGAAGAGGAGTTTCCTCCTCATACTGACATCTTCTACACATAGGGCTATCAACAAGCCCAATCAAGTGAAGATGTCTTCTAAGATGACAGTGCCCTGTAAGAAGCCATGTAACAATCCTAACTTCATTTTTGTTCAGAGAAAGCAACTCTCTGGTTCGCTGACCACAGCAACCCAAAATGAGAGCCTTCGCCTGCCTAAGACCTGAAGTAGACCTCCACAGCATCATGCTTTCTGCATGATGCTGAGCTGCCAACCAGTCCCTGACAACCCATCCAAAGACATCCGAACCAATGCCCAGGACAGGCTCAGGTCCAAGGAAGGGGCGAGAAGCCCCTTCCCTGGCAATCTTTTTCAGCAACCTCATTACTCAATATTATTTTAAAAATATTCTTTTCTTGTGTTATTTTTTTAGTTTTTGTTTGTATGCGAAGAATTCAAATGCATCCGTAGAAACTGTGTTATTTTCTTAGTTTTTGTTTGTATACAAAGAGTTCAAAAGCATCCGTAGAAACTAAGTTTTTGTTTGTATGCAAAGAGTTCAAATGCATCCGTAGAAACTACTTTTTTCATTAGAAACATTAGGAAAATTCATCCTGGAATTAATAAATTCAGATAATTTTCTTTAAAAACATAAGTATTTTATCAAACTGATTGATTGCTAACAACCTATTATATCAGAATGTTACCAAAATATTAGGTATCTAAGTAATTAATTTTGTAAAACAAACAAATAATAATATCAAAATTTGGAGTAACTCGGTAGTGTACTTGTAGCATCCGTTATTTTACACTATAAAGTATCAATTATTTTATTTTCTTTTCGAGTCGAATTTTACAAATGTGGTCCTTGAAACTTAATGTGTTCTAGTTTATGCGGCGGGCCATATAAAATGCCTTCATGGGCCAGATCCGGCCCGCGGGCCACCTTTTGCCCACCCCTGACTAAAAGCCTTCCACTTTCTTTTAAAACATATGCTCACCCATTGTAGTGATGCACTGACCAAGAAAGCAAGTTCAAACTCATTCTTGACAAAGCTATTATGCACAAATATACTCCTTTGTTTATATATGGTATTCTAAACTCCATAAATCGCACATCTGTTACATCATGTAATCTACAAAATAATACACAATGTAATAAAAGGTTCTTACACTCTGTCCTGTATTCTAATGTTATACAACCATTAAAAAAAGCATTAAACGAGAAGGATTTGGTTTTACCTTTTAGTAGAGTGAATACGACATATAACAACTTAAAAAATGTTAAACCCCCGTTACTACCGAAGAAGAAGGCAGGAGTATACGTCACACCAATATTTAACAACGATTACAATCGTAATGAAGTCTATATTGGTAGCATGATCCGTTCTTTAGAAATTAGGCAGGCTGAACATAAATACAATATAAAAATGGCTAAACTGAACACAGCTCTTGCTAGAGCAGCTTATGAGAACAACATTGACATCGATTGGCAGAATGCCAAAATAATACGATCTTGTAATGATATATCACAGATTAGATATGCTGAGGCTATTGTTATAAAACAATACCATATTAAATGTCGCATGATTAATGGCAATCACCCAGAGACTATCCTAATCCTGTGGGATGTTTTATTATAATTAATATCTTTACTGATAATAAGTATAAACGGTGATCCATTAAAAAGTGCGTCTCTGAGATGAGGGAATGTCTTAGATTGGTCTAAGAAGGATCCAATGCAACCTGTAGGGCGTGGACCAGTTACCAACATAAAAACAGGGTTCCATCTAGAGAACTCCTGCATCGTCAGAGCCCGATCACCCTTCCGGTCCTTCCTTCGAGTATCATCCAGCCATCCATCTACCTAAGTCTCCGATCGGTCTTCCTTGTCAACTTGTCTATCTGGCGGAGCTGTCCTCGACGAGCCCAGATAAGTATGCCTTCTTGTTTGTCTGAAGAACACTCGAAACTCACCGAGTGTCGATCGATATTGTCTGTGGCTGTTTAGGTAGCTAAACTGTTTGTAAATCCTATTAATATCTGTGGTTGGTATCATCAGATAGACCTAGTGTACAGCGTACACGTTTTGCACATTGTCTTGACTCTACTTAAAACATTGTTGTCTTAAAACTGACCATTTTCTTATATACAAAATTCCACTAGACGATTGCTTGCCAGCGGGCCGTGTAATCAATAACCTAACCCGTTAATTGGTGAAAACGCCCCGTAACAGCATACCTCGGAATGCACATATCTCTGGAAGAATCAGCCGTCAGATAATAAAGTTCAACAAGCCAGGCCCGGACTCTAGTGAAAAAATTTTGCAAATGTGGTCTCCGGGAATTAAATCAGGATAATCTACAAACCATCACAAAAGCCTTCCATTCCGGCCATTCATTCGCCAAATTGAAGAGAACGGGATCAACTGGGCGGAATCCAAAGCTATATCGTTTTTCTGTTGTGGAGCCTACATTTGATTTGTAACTATCTTCATTTAATTTTAATATTTAATAATTTATAAAGCTACTGGAATATAATTATTATAATAAACACGAAATTAATTCATCAAATAATTCTAGGCAGCAAAATAGGGAAATTTTTTGAAGAGCAATCAAAAAATAATATTGATTACAACCTAATCTAGAAATATTACCATTTTATCTCGAGCAAATATGATGCAGAAAAATGCCATTATATAATTTTTAACATAAATTTTCAATAAAGAATAGTAAACAGGATGGATTTTCAGTAATAATGTCACAAAAATTCTTTTATTTAAACATCAATCAATTACAGGGCGAATTTGGGTATCAAAAAATACCCATTTTTAAACCACGTGATCGAAATGAACGCCATGGCCCGCCATTTTTGGGGCATATATGTTACATGGTACTTTCTGGACATGTGATAGTTTTTTATTTTGAAATATTTATACATTTTAAAAAAATAAATGAAATTAAATATTAAAATCTACTAAATTGTATAGGGGGAAGTTATCATAATGTAAAAAAAAAAACAAATTTCACGGATGTCAATGTTTCTGATATATACTTAAGAAGAGAACTAATTAAAATTAATACAAATCTAAGAAAGTCCACAAATAAACATGATTTGCAATTTTATTTATTTTTAAGATTTGCTGTTTATTAAAGTTTTTCGTGTACAAATTTGCTGGATATTTAAAAATGTTATTAAAAGAGCTTTGCCACTTCAGGCCCTACTACAAATTAATTAACAACAGTAGTGGAGATCTGCCTAAAACTGTACAAGACTGGAATCGATGAGCCAGTTCCGTTTAATTTTTACAAAGGATGGTTCCCAGTTCCATCTCGGGTCTTCTAATTGGAAAGCGAATGCATTTCATCTGTCCCATCTGCCAAATTTCCCACGTATAGTGTAATGAATTTATTGCTAATTGACAATATTAAATGGTTGAATTAGTTTTTATATAAAATACGGCAAACTTGGTGTAATGAATTTATTGCTAATTGACAATATTAAATGGTTGAATTAGTTTTTATATAAAATTCGACAAACTTGTTTTTTTTTATATTGCATATTAATATTTAATTTCTTATATTACATTGTTAATTAAATTAATAATTGATAAAATTAATAAAATGAAAGAAGATAATTGTAAATTAATACAATTATATTTAATTTCCCACCAGATTGCGCATAAAATCTGTATCGAACTCTAATCCGATCTGGTGAACTGCATGCGTGAGAAGAAAAACTAGAATAAATCGTTTTTGAAGAAAATTACCACTGTAATTTCTATTGCTTTATTTGGAATTTTATGATATATAGTAAGGTAAATCCCAACTTTAAATAAGTTATTAATACTACTCGTTGGTGATGATGATGTTTAATATTGATAACATTCATATAACAATGAATATAAATATCGAAAAGAGTTGTGGTTAATTTCGAAATGGTAAAAAGGAAACATTTTAAGATGTCTTAAACAGAAGTAGGGTAGATATTCGGATACGATGCAAGAGCCAATAAGAATAAACAATAATGTACTCGTTAACAGTACGTTTCATCGGGACGATTTTAGTTTTAATGCTGTCATTATTCAATGCTTCAAATTACAGGAAGTTGTGACACAGTTGCAGGTTTTACTGTTTTGCTAAGTGATTGAGATATTTTGTTGCATCATTATCGACATTATGAACGTTTCAAACTATAAGATATTTGAAATTCAGACTGAGTACGTAATTAACTTTGCATAGATGAGTGGCAGCATACAAGATATAATCTTGCCATTTCACTTTTTCCCTTGAATAGTGCATATTTGAGAATTTTGAGAAAAAATTAACTATTGGAAATTCATCTGTTCATTTCTTGATAAGTGATTGAGATATTTTGTTGCATCATTATCGACATTATGAACGTTTCAACCTATAAGATCTTTGGAATTCAGTCTGAGCACGTAATTAACTTTGCATAGATGAGTGGCAGCATACAAGATATAATCTTGCCATTTCACTTTTTCCCTTGAATAGTGCATATTTGAGAATTTTCAGAAAAAATTAACTATTGGAAATTCATCTGTTTATTTCTTGATCATCAAGAGGTAATAATCTCAGAAAATAAAACTCCTATATTCCAAGTACAGTATATTTCAGTACTTGCTGATATTATGGAGAATTGATATTATAGTCTGTCCAAGTTAGTTGTGTGGGAAAACGTCACAAACTGGAATAAGTTCATTTACAACAAAGGGGTGTACATGCAGAACGGATGGGAAAACTGGGAATTCTAATTACATGATTTTTTTTAGATAGATTGAATAGTTGTTACTTTTTGAAAAATCCTTTTACAATTATATTAAAATTTATATAAAAATAAATTTTCTTTTTCTAAGCTGATGCTTACCCATCAACTTAACAACAAACGTTCCTTTTTTACACAATAGACCAGTCTAGATAAGGCATGCGCAGTCTGAATCCACACAACTAACTTGGACAAATTATATCAGAATTTTATTATAATTTTTTTCAGCCCTCCCACAAAAATCATCCACGAGCCACCACTGATACCTGACCCATCTGGAAGTTTCGAAAGTTAAAATAACAATCGTCTCGAAGAAAGGTGAGAAAGGGGTCAAAAGTATAAAAGAGCAGTTAGATGAAGAAGGTCAAGGTTTGGTTTTAGTTCAAAGTCTTGCTTCGTCTAGTCTGGTCTGCTTCTCAATTCTCCTTTTCTCCGGTAAAATCGAATGTCATTGTTCGTATTATTTTCGACTTGTGCCTGTGAAGATTTTAGAAAAGGAGGAGGACGAAAGGTCTTTTTATGGAACAAAATTGAAGCTTTTCTCTCCAACAAGTGTTAATTGTGTTACATGTTTGGATTCAAGATCGTTAATCTAAAGGACTAAAGACTATTATTTTAAAGGATTAAAGACTGATTCACAAGTTACTGTCTTCAAGCAAGAACCAACTGTAACCAACACCAGGTACCTCTCTTTATTTGTCGGAAATATGACTGTTGTAAGATATGAATTTCTCTGCTGCATTTAATCATTTAATAAAGAAGCTGTTGAATTCATTTTCAATGTTGTTTTCCATCTGAGTTTGTTGGGTTGCCTCATTTACCATCTATACCTTGCACGCTCTTTCTTGACTGCTTTTAGGCCTAACACCTGTTGTTTCTGAATTTCTGTTTCCAGCTGGAAACCCACAATGTTAATAATTTTAGTAGTAATTACAGACAATAGAGTACTGAATCCTTTAAGATTGTATAATCATCCAGATTTGATCCTGAGTTCTCAAGGTTATAAAATAATACAGAATCAATCAACCAGAACTGAATCTAAATCCCCAAGGTGATAAGCAATTGCCTTACTATATTTTTAATAAAACAAAAAAATACTTTTAATCAATATGCTATGAAAATAGCCTAGTTTGGAATATCATAAGGGCCATTAATATTTGAAAATAAGAATTTGTATCATAAGGGCCATTATAAGATTGGACTGTCATAAGTCAAATGATTAGAATCAAGGACTACCTATATTTCCATTTAACACCTCGTATGTATAATAGAATCTAATATGATAGAAATTGCTATTGACTTTTTATTTGATTGAAAATACCAGCTAGCTGAATTAACTGAAAGACTGAACAGTAATATGTTCATATTTTAAATTAATTACATGAAAACATTTTTGACTATACTTTGTAACCTTCATGCTTCTCTAATTGTGGAACATTTTCTAATTTTTTGCAAATTATTTTGGGAAATTAATTTCCTAACTATTCCAGTTAATCAAAATTCTGCTATATATGCAAATACACTGAATAACAATATATATTAGATTATTAAATAATTTAATATTAATTATTGTAATATTTATTAAATTGGATAATACATTGGATGAATTTATATTTATTTAATTTTTCTTAACTTTTAAATAAAAATTTGGCTGAAATTTAGAAAAACAGTCAATATAAATCTATAAATATTAATATATAACACTAGATATAAAAAGTCTTTACCAAATTCAGGTAAAACAAGTTTGCATGGCAATGCAAGAGGGGTGATAGTATGTTGATATACTAAAGCTGAAAGACTGCCTACAATAAAAATTAAAATAATTTATGATGAATTAATAATAATATAAAATATTATCTATTTTAAATCTTAAATTCTTACCAAAGATTGGTTCAAAAGGATTTCCTTTTAATCTAACACCCTTAGATGATGGTTCAATAAGAAAATGCCTAACTAATTCGTTAGATATGTCTCCTAAAATTACAAAATTCAGTTTATTTAAACTTTTATCCATATATTAAATAAATAAATAAGATAAAATTAACAAAATCAAACCTGTAGGTTGGACATTAGGGGGAGGAGTAGCTACTTTCAAAGCTAAACCAAAGGCACCAGGGAAAGAATTACTGTCTCGTACAATAAATGTCCCTGGAGGTTTATCTTTCAAAATGGATATTGCTGTTGAAAAGAATCAAAAAAGAGTTATAAAATTATTATTTTTAATGATTTATAAATATCAATAATTCTAATTTATAAATTTTGCTATCCAGTTAATATATGTAGTAATCTCTGTCATACTATTCTAGCAAAATGATGATATTCATTTTCTCTTTACAAATGTTTCTTTGAATGAGTATTTAAGATTTAAATTCAAAAGAGTTTTTATATCAGTTTAAATATTTCAATGGCATTCATTATATTGTATTTTCAACAATTATTGAGTTACAGTGGTACCTCGGTATACGTCTGCTTTGGAATACGTCCTGTTTGGATGCAAAAAATTTTGCTTGATATGCTTATTTTAATATACCTAAAGAGACAATACCACCATTGTGCACAAGCGTCAATATGCCAATTGCTATCATTCAGTGAACAACTCACACTATAACTCTCTCTGAATTTTCATGAGATTTTGTGTTTTTTCACATAAATTTTTAATAAATTTGTGAAGAGGTTAACTCTGACTTATTCTGTTATTATTTTGTTATGCTCTTTTATTATTTATCATTATTTTCAGTATTAGCTAACGTATTATATTTTAGTTTAAGAGTTGATTTACTTCCACGTTCTCCATCTCAACATTTCGCAATCATGTGTTACGGATGAACATCCATCTGCCAGACAAGCTTTCTTGGGTAATGACGTCATCATCTAATCTAAATAAATATTTCCACTGATCTGATATGAGAATGTCAGAATGATCTCGTATTGAGGCTTTACCACTGGTCCGATATGAGAATGTAAGAATGATCTCATATTGATGTTCTGTTCAATTAAATTGTAAAGAGGATGACATGAATGAATAACTCTGTAAGCAAATAAATTTAAACTTGTTACGTGTATTTATGTAAATAAAGCAACACGGGACTGTACGTCACTCGATATAAAAGCCGACGCACCCAATAACTCAACAAGGTGTTGTATCAACGTAAGGTTGGTTAAGTGACATTGGAATTCTTCTAAAGATCTACAATTTGTTTGAAGTTTGTATCGGTGGTGGAGGTACTAGAATTAAGTAATATTTAAGGTTTATTCCTTGTGGATTTTGGATATTTGAATTGGATTAAACAAGTTTGTTGTTTAATTGATTGTTGCTTTATTCTTGTTTAAATAAAGCTTTAGTTAACACTTTTTGTAAGTGTTTTGGAGTCTAATAAATATATTTTTTTATTATCTAACTTGTTTTGAGAAATTCAATTTATTAGCAATAAGTTTCTAACATCATTGTTCATCTAGTTCTAACACTTAATCGGTACTTTTAGTTGTAAATTCCGATTTCGATTTTGTTTCGTTGGTTAGATGTTACATTGTTGTTTAGATTGTTTTGAAGTTAATTATATAGAGTTTAGAAGAAGACCTGAGCTCAGGCCGAACTCTGGATTGCAGAATCGTTAGAACTGTTAGGTTCAAGTGATAATTAATATTATTTGGTATTCGTTAAAATTCATGACTTTGCAAATTCATTAACTGTGAGTTTTAAGAAAGTTAATGAGAAGGGCCAAGCAACAAAGAAAATGGTTAGAATCACCATGGAGGTGAAAAAGAGATTGTTGAAAAGTACGAAGATGGCATATGTATCCAGGATTTGGCTGCTGCATACCATATGTTGAGAACGATGGTATCTACGATTGTGAAAAACAAAAACGTTAGTAATAATTTCATTTATTTCATCTAATTGATTTATATTTATGTATTTTAGTATTAAGCAGTGTTTAAATTATTTTATACAAACCTATCAATGTATAATATGCCAATAATAATAGGATTTTTTTTAATGGGAACAGGATTAAATCATTTTCCCTTTATTTCTTATGGGAAAAATTCGTTTGGTATAAGTCCAAGGATCTAGAATGGATTAAGGATGTATACCAAGGTACTACAGTATGTGTGATTTTTATACAACAGTCCTATAAATTTTGCATGAAGTAAAAGTAAATTATTAATGATCAGAATATAAAGATTGTTTTTCTGAAAAATACTCTTCATTTATTACCAATGTACTGCATATGCATTTGAAATATCTAAATCATATCCAAAATCTATATTTTTATTTTGCTTCAAAACTGACAAAGGTAATTCAAAAATAAGCAACTTTTAAAAGACAAGAAAAAAAAATTCTCAAATGCTTGAGGTATGACCATAATCTGTTTATAGATTTTGATCATGATTCAAAAAGTTTTGTAATTTGAAATCTACTCTTAGCTAAACTCAGAAATACAAAACTCATTTTATATACTGGAGCATGTAATTTATTATTTATTGAAACAATTCAAAGTTTTTATTTCAAAAATTTGAATTGAATATATTTATAAATTTTCAATTATAACAAAGATTTTTGATGAAAGCTCTGTCATTTTAAAATATTGCAGTCACACATTAAATAATTATGTAGTTTTAAAATAAATTTATTCTAAACCATTTTGCTGTTAAAATATTTAAAATTCTTTCACAATTTTGAAAGTTTCTAGAATTTTTAAAATAAAATGGCATGTTTGCATATGAAAGTTCATCATATGGGAAATGCTTGTATTAATAAATAAATACATAAATACATTATAATAAATGGAATAATTAATGGATGTTATTACAATTTTTTTTAAGTATTTTAATGTAAAATGGTAATGCTTCTAATTAATGTTATTAGTTAATGTAAAAAATATCTAAAAAACAACAATTTTTGAGTTATATGTCACTTATGAAATTGGAATACAATACATTCACCACAAATCTTTTACATATATTAAATATTTTACCTTCTTCTCTCGTTATAGAAGGCTTGTACCAAAATTTTGATGTATCACGGACAAATAATGGATGTTGATGAATAACTTCAGGGGATTCTAAATAAAACATCATAAAATTTGTTTTATTTATTTAATAATTAATAAATAAAAATATTTAATTTTTTCAAATGAAAATCCTTAAAATATATTTACATATTTTGGAAATCCAAATTATTTCATTCTATGCAAAATATATACTTAGGCTATATGTTGATCAGGGTAAAAGCCAATCAAATCTAGATAATTCTATAATCTCAAAAGAGTTTCAAACTCATACATATATAATTAAATAAAAAAATATATTATACCAGTATATATTACATAAAAATTAACTTTTTAAGATATCTTTTTTAAGCATTACTGAGCAACATTTAATATAAAAATATATAATTTTAGTAAATTCCTTTTTAAAATCTGAATCTGTTGAATTTAAATTCTTATATTATTTTAAAAAATTCTGATTAAAAATAAAATAAACCATTAGAAATTTATTAATTAAATATTTAAGGTTATATGTTGATGATCAAGAGGCCTAGCAGTGACTCAAATTTAGCAAATTAGTATCAACTATCTCTTATTACAAGAATCATTTCAGCTGATATTCAGTTCATTATAAATTTTATTCTGAAATAATTATTATTAACCTGACATATATATTTGAGAAAATATTCAATAGCATATCAAATGCCAAATTTAAATTTTTGAATGCAATTAAAAAAAACTATAACAAAGCAGCATTGCTTTTTTATCCTCTGCAGATACTTTCTATAAGTATATAATTCACAAGAGGTAAAAGCATATTCAGAAGCTTAATTCTTTGAAGAATGAAGATGAAGTAAAAAGAGTATAGGAAAGCATGAGGAAAGAAGGAAAGATCCTGTTAGAAGAAATATGACATGCCATCAGTAGGAAAAAAATAACACCCTCTTACATGTGGGTGAATTCTTCATCCAACCAAAAGGGAATATATCATTCAATTGATTTAAAAAAAATTTTATATTTATTTCTTGGATTATTTGAGATCTCTTGAAAATTTTATCACAATTGGGTCATATTTTATAATTTCTTATATATTATTTATTATTATTTTCTAATATTCTTGATGTTAGTTCTAATCCTTTCAAATCTGTCCCTTCAGAAGCTGTTTTGCATTGCAGACTACTGATACCATTTCAAGTTTTTAAATCTTTAATAAAAATTTTAGTTTCTATATTTTTCAACATTATATACAAATTGTTTAATTATATTACAACAGTAATGCAGTTTAGTGAAAAATCTGTAATTTATTTAAAATTTTTTGGAAAATTCTTGGCTGAAAAATTGTAAATAATACCCAATTACCCAATATATTTATTTTTTCTCATTTATATACTTACAAGGGGAGGTCACATCTATCGGGTCTGGGATTTAGACAATATTTATATATGTTAATCTACAGTCAAAATAAGGAGACACGTGTTCGAGCTTTCCTTCGAATGCGCCTTAGAACATGCAAAATCAGCTTCCAAAAATCTTAATTTTCTGATATCACTACTATATACTATTAAAAATGTTTTGTCCGGAACGTGTGGGCGTGGCCTGATGGTTAC
>AYEL01091082.1:0-13568 GCA_000484575.1 Olivierus martensii | reverse complement strand
AATAATACATTTATATCGTATTTTTATTGAGTATCAAATAAAATGCTAAATTTAACATTTATGAAAATCATAAATATAATAAGCAAAAAGTGAAATTAAGTCGATTTTGCTTCGTTTTGCTCATATTATAACCTCATTTTTCTTTTTTTTTTCCTTCTTAATTATTAAAAGTCATTAGTCTTTTGAAGATTTTTCTGAAGTTAATTTGCCTTCAAATCTATTGTTTCATCAACAATTGTCCTATTTACAAGCACCAATATTTCTTTTAATATTTTTCATAGTCTAAATTATATTTAAAAAAAAATAAAAATATTCAAGAATCGAGTCCACGACAAACTGCATGACAGTCGGGCACCGTAACCATCAGGCCACGCCCAAACATTCCGGACAAAATGTTTTTAGTAGTGATATCACTACTATATAGTGATATCAGAAAATTAAGATTTTTGGAAGCCGATTTTGCATGTTCTAAGGCACATTCGAAGGAAAGCTCGAACACGTATCTCCTTATTTTTTTTTTTTTTGACTGTAGATTAACATATATAAAAATTGTCCAACTCCCGGACCCAATAGCTGCGACCTCCCCTTGTTAGTAAAATTTGATGAGATTAAAATGCCATTATTTACATTTATATCAAAATATTTAATAATTTGTTGAATACAATAATTTGTTGGATACCCTCGGCAATGTGAAATATGATGATGAAAAGATATTGCATCATAATAATTCACGTTCTCAGATATTTAAATGGAAAGGGATTATTTAAATATACCTTTTTCCTTTTTTGATGTTACTAGTGTTTGCTTAGATATTACTTAAAATAAATATATTTATATAAACTTCTCGCGAACTGTTATAGTTAGAATTATGTACTTTATAAAACTATAGATCTGATGTATAGCCGCATGGTAAAACTTACTACCTTTTTCTTTTTTTTTTTTTTTTTTTTTAAGTATTTTTTAAATATTTTTTAAAAAATTTGTTTTTTTTTTGTCAACAGATGACGCCACTTTCAATTCAGTAAGAGTACTAAGTGGCGGGGCGAAACAAGCCCTTCTACAGGCTGCCCACACCTGCGGAAGCCGGATTGTGGAGGACGGGGATCGACGGGCCGGGCCCGGATCCCATGATAAATATTTTCAACGGGTGAGACCCGAGATTCGAACCCGGGTCCGGGGGATGTTACTAGTATGGAATTATGGGACTCGTTTATATCATTGATTCAAACGCAGATTCATACGTCAAGGATCGTTAATATGATTACTTAAAAATGAAATTAGCTAATCTGACAACAGAATAAAAAATTTTGTCCCGTTTTCATATGAAAGTATTTAATACATGTAATTAACAATTTTATTCGCATTTCATAACACTAATATTTAGCTTTTGAAAAATAAAAAAAAAACCTATTCTCAAATAAAATATACAGTAAAAACATCATTATGTTTTTACTCTATATTTTACGTTTGTTATGAAAAACAAAACATCTATAAAATAAATAAATAAAGAGATAACCATTTAAAATTATTTCACCATATTTTATTCACAAAATATTTTATTTACATTTATTTACAAAAAAAAATTTTTATTTGATTAAAGATAATAGGGAAAGAAATGACCATATTTCAAAAAAATTATTTACATTGATTTCATATAGATAGTAGAATTTATTTTATTTTGAATTTCTTTTAAATTTATAATACCTTTTTTTAATTGATTTATTCATTTCTCGAATATGAATTTAAATCTATATATATTTTTTTTTTTGCATAGTCGTCTGTGTGAATTAGATTATGCGTTTCTATATTAATATAATTTTTTTACACCCCTTTCCAATCAGGGAGATTACTAAGGGGGCGGGGCCAGTTCCAACCTTTTCCAATCAGGGAGATTACTAAGGGGACGGGGCCAGTTCCAACCACTCCCCTTTCCAATCAGGAGATTACTAAGGGGGCGGGGCCAGTTCCAACCACGATCCAATCAGGGAGATTACTAAGGGGACGGGGCCAGTTCCAACGACGGGCTGCACCCAATTTTTTGGCATATTTTACGCCCCCTTTCCAATCAGGGAGATTACGAGTGGAGGGGGGCCGGATGGTGAAGGACGGGGATCGCCGGGCCGGGCCCAGTACCCCGAAAAAATTCCGGGACCAGACCCGGAATGGTGAAGGACGGGGATCACCGGGCTGGGCCCAGTACCCCGAAAAAAACCGGGACCAGACCCGGACGCGAACCCGGGTCCTCCAGCGTGGCATGCCAACGCGTTATCACTCGGCCATCCGGCCGCCGCAGAACAAGCCCTTCCACAGGCTGCCCACCCCTGCGGAGGGTTCAGCCGGATTGTGGAGGACGGTGATCGACTTGCCGGGCCTGGACCCCATGATAAATATTTTCAAGGGGTGGGACCCGAGACTCGAACCCGGGTCCTCCAGAGTGGAAAGCCGAAGCGTTTCCACGCGGCCAATCCGGCCGACAAATCTTCTATATTATAATTAGTCAAACGTGGCTGGCTGGAGTCCCTTTTTCGGACGAACCACTGTACCGATTTCTATAAATAGGGTATCATTAGAAAGGTCTAATTTTCGGATGTCTGCGACAACAAATTCTTTTTTTTTTGGCCATTTTTTAGGGCCCTAAGGGCCAAAATTTTATTTTATGACAATAAATATCAATAGATGGCGCTAAGTGTCAAAGAAAGGGGCAAGAGATAACTTTCCTGCATTACTATTATTGGATTTTTACAGAATTACTTACTTTAAAAGAATTATTATTTATCGTTAGAAAGGTCTAATTTTCGGATGTCTGCAACAACAGATCTTTTTTTATTTGGCAACATTATGATACAGGATACTGTTCAGATAACCTTTTCACACCTTATTTAACCTTTTCATTGGATGTTTTATTTTATGTTGAATTTGCAGTTAAGCCTGTTCTACATCCATAAGTACGATGGTTATATATTACATATCTCAAATGAAATTTGCTTATATTTTATCACACAAAGAAATTATAACCATTCATCATGCAGTAAATACCCCTTTACGAGGGTGCCTCACCATCCCACGGGGACCCTGGTGCCTGTAGGGAGATGAAACTGGGTGCAGCCCACCGAGGAGATGAAATCAGGCCCCAAGTGCCCGGGTCCGTTCGGGTGGGCTCCACGGGCCCCACCCGACGGGGGCCTCTTGATCCCTGGTGAGTGCAGTCCCACCCCACGGCCCGTGGGGTTTCATATCCCCACGGGCTGTGGGCCCACCGGGGAGATGGAACTGGGTCCCACGGGCATGGAGCCCATTGGGGTGGGGCCCCCGCGGGCCCACCCGTGGAGTGGGGCCGTCGGGGGCACGGCGCCCATGGGGTGCAGCCGGTCCCCGTGCAATTACTACACATTTGAACTAATGCTTAATAAAATATGTATTAAATAAATTTGCAAGATAAGCTATTATTATACAATATACTGTTATATAAAGCATTATAAGATTAGATCACAATAATATATTTCCGCTCATTTATATGAGCGGGGAATTTCTAGTTTTTTTTAATTCTCGAGTTTCTAAGAATTTTTCTCGAGAATTGGAAATCCTGAAATAAAAAAGAATAAAAATTCTCGAGAATTGGGAATCGAGATTTCTCGAGACAGGATTCTCGAACGTATATTGCTATTCAGAAATTAAGCATTTTTCCAATCGTTGTTATGCAGAAACAATTTATGTAAGGCTGAACTCACATGAACCACAACAGAACTACGCCACAACCACAAAATGGTGGATACAGTGTAGTTGGGTTGTAGCCGAAATCAACCACTCGCGAACCACTTAAGACAAGTTTACACCAAGCGCAAGCTTTAACGCCGCAAATATTTTTGTACGGCGTAGATATGTGCGCCGCAAGACATGACGTCACCAAACGCCGAAGGAAAGCGCCGATCTGTTCTTTTAAAACGTTCAGCGTTCCGCTTTCTTCCCATGATGCACTTGTACCTCTGTAGAAAGGTTAGGTTAATTAGATTACGCCGCCATATCATCTTGGGATATATTGTATCTGGCGGCGGCCACTTGTAGAGCCCATCACAGGCTGGCCAACACCCGTGAAGGGGTCAACCGGATGGTTGAAGGATGGGATTCAACGGGCCGGGCCCGGACCCCTCCTGAAAAACTGGAGGTGTGGGACCCGGATTTGAACCCGGATCCTCCAGGGTGGTAAGCCAAAGCTTTACCACGTGGCCATCCGGCCGACCTCTGTAGAAAGAAAATGGAGGAAAAGAAATGTTGAATTTTAAATAAATTAAGCAACTGCTGTTCCTTAGTAATTAAATTGCATCTCAAAAAGATATAGGAACTAATGCAAATAAGTCATCAGTTTTTATGTTATATTGATTGGTTTTAAATTTGAAGATTATATGAAAATGTTTTGACTTTAATAGATCTTTTGCTGCTTCTGGGATTTTTTAAATGCTTTTAGCTTGGCCAAAATAGTTCATCTTCATCCAACTCTGAAGTCTCATTTAATGATTTCAGTATTCCTTTTTCAAAATCAGTCATAAATTATATTTTTCTATTTTTTTTTTTTTTACTGACATGAAGAATTAGATGTTGGAGAACTTGATGATAATACATCAGACACAGGTGATGCAGAATCCTTCTCAATTAAAACTGTGTTTTCAGGTAATGGTGTTCTTTCTGATATACATTCTTCAATTTCAGCATTCTTACAACTTTCTGATGTACTGTACTGTACATAGACTGGAGTGAGTGCTCTCAATTAAAACTGTGTTTTCAGGTAATGGTGTTCTTTCTGATATACATTCTTCAATTTCGGCATTCTTACAACTTTCTGATGTACTGTACATAGACTGTACATAGACTGGACTTTTAAATAAATAGACTGGACTTTACTGTACATAGACTGGAGTGAGTGATCAATATTAGAAAAACGAGGTCCGTTTCTGATAGGCTCGCCATGTTGTTGGTAGCCTACTTTCGCGAACGTACATTCAACGATATAGTAAATTTACTTTATTTTGAAGGCCAGATGTAGCCTACAGATCCTAATAGTTAATAAAAGAGGTGTAGTATCCTATATGGAATATTAAACTATTTCATTATTATAATTTTTAATAAATACATGTTTTCGATAATGTACTAAAAATACATGTATTTAATGCTAACCAGGGCCGCATTTATACTTTAGGAGGCCCTAGACGCAATTATTCATTATGAGGCCCCGAAAAAACAAGTCTATTTCAGTTAATCAAATTTATACTCTTTTTTTATAAGTTATTGAAAATAAAAGTCGACATTTCTATAATAACTGATTTTAATAAAATAAAAATAACACAACATTAGCATACATATATTTGTATTAAATAATAATAAAAATAAACCCCGTTCAAATTTTAAATAAAAAAAAATTAATATTTAAAATTTTTTTGCCTTTGGTTTTAGCAATTATATCTATAGTGTGATCATAATTAATCGAATCCATTACTTCTGATTCAATGCATAATAACGACAGATCACTTGTTTTATTTTGATGCAAATTGTTTCTTAAATAATTTTTGTTCTTTTTAACACTGAAAATGAGAGTTCAGCACTTGCATTTGAAATAGGCATATTCAAAATATTTTGAAAATTGTTTCTACATTCGGAAAAGTAGACCTTAACTCATCGTTTATAAATTTACACATATTTTTAATTGAAAATTTTTCTTCCTTTATCATTATCAGAAATTGTTTAACTTCATCAACAAATTTTTCTAAATCAATATCAGTCCCATAAGTTTGTAAAATTTTATTAATGCTAGGTCTGTATTTATCTTGATCTATATCAGGGCTCTTCAATTAAATGAACCCGAGAGCCATAGCCGTGTTTACTAGAGATATGGAGGGCCGCAGTTTCAAAAAAGGGGCGCGGGGCTTTGGTACTTGATACGCTATTGTCTCAACAAATCGAACGCATAAATATAACGCTGTTTGAAAGCCAATTTTATTTCCAGATTAACAAAACTTATTACAGAATTATATTTACCAGATTGCATCCAATAAACATATAAACATATATATAAAAATAGTATGTAGGTACCTATTTAATGTGACAAATGAGGGCGGGCAGCAACATTTACAATATATATAAAAATTGTCTAAATCCCGGACCCGATAGATGCGACCTCCCCTTGTTAGTTTTTGTACTTTGTGATATATTACATTCCTCTTCATAACAGAAAAAACTTTTGGCAAATCAGACAAATTTTTCTAGTCTTTGTTGTTCTAAGGTATCATGTTACAAAGATAAATAAATAAAAATCTTTATTGTTGTGAAGGCTGCAAAGCCCTGTGGATTTGTAGAGGCATTTTGGATAAGACTGGGAACTTAAACCATGGCTGCTATAAGGATATATTCTATGGTTGTGAGACTTGTTATTACCTATGCTGCCATTATTTAGTGGAAAAAAAATTTTTAATAGGCTTGCTGGTCTGAATTTGAAAAGATTCAAAGATTAGCTTGTCTGAGCATCACAGGAACTATGAGGACTGCTCCTACATCTTCTCTTGAAATCCTCTTGGGTATTTCCCCTTTGCATTTGTGTGTTGAAGCTAGTGCCCAGGAGGATTATTATAGGCTCCTGTGATCTAGGAGGGTTATTAATGTTGTGGGGAAGGATTTCTTGGTCCCACAAAGTGCAGCACACATTCTTTTGAATGGGACACATTATTGAAATAGATAAGAATTACATGGTGTCCAGATTTAACTTCTTCAAGCCTTCATTGTTGTTTTTCCCAGCTTGGAGGGCTGGGGTTGGACACTATCAAGGGTTGATGATCTGGTATATACATAGTTCCAAAACCATTGCTGATGTAGGGGCAGGGATTTACTATGAGGGAACTAGAATGTTATATTCTTATTCTCTTGGACAGTTTGCCACTGTTTTCAGGCAGAAATCTATGCTATTTCTGCATGTTTTAAAATCATTCTTGATAGGGGATATGTTAATAAACATATTTATATCCTATTAGATAGTAAAGTTGCATTAAAAGCACTTGATAACTCCCACTTTACTTCAAAGATTGTGTGGGAATGTCATTATCTCAATGTGGAACATCAGGAACAGGGTTCAACTTGTTTGGGTGCCAGGGCACATAGGGAATAAGGGCAATGAGATTGAAGATGGGTTAGCCAAGGAAGGGGTTTCTTGTCCCTTTACTGGGCCTGGGCTTGCCCTGGCATCAGATCTGATGCATTTGAACTGGTTGTCAGATATTGGTTGGCAGCTCAGCATCTTTTCTATTGGAAGTCTATTCTTGCATTAAGACAAGCAAAAGTTATTTGAAGTCCTTCTTTAAAGAGAACTAAAGAGCTGTTTGTAAAAGATGTCAGGAGGAGATGAAACTCCTCTACACATTTTGTGGGAATGAGTGGCCCTTTCAGGGCTAAGATATAATTTTCAAGGGTTGCATTTTCCTGCACTGGAAGATATTTTTACAGTCCCATTGAAAGATACTTACTATCTTTCATGCTAAAACATAATGCAATAAGACAAGACTTCTTATGGGCTAATTTTAGGAGTGCACAATAGATCACTGGGTGGTCACAGTGCTAGGGCCATTTAAAGTTCCCCTTTCCTACAATCATCAATATTAACAATACAAGCCAAGAGTAGCAATTACCTACTTTCTCCTGCAATTCCGTATTTAAAGTGATGCTCAATACTTATTGTAATTGTTTCTGTCCATCTTTAATGCAATGCTGGTCTCAAAAGGGTTAAATATAATTGTATTAAGAAATGTTAACATATTTTTTCAAAATATTTTAGTTTTAAATAAGTTTGAATCATAATTTCAATTAACATTATTAAGTTGAGCAGTTAGTGTATTTTTCTTTCAATAAATTATTTTTTATAATTTAATCTTTTCATTCTATACTCTCATTTCTTTAAGCAATGAATTAATAATCAATATTCATCTATTATACTCTAAATAATTATTATAGGAAGTTTTAAAAAAATTTACCTGCTAATGAAACCATACTAGATCTATGTGACTGTCCACAATAAACAGTTGGAGAGCTTTGACCGTTTATGTTATAAGTTGTTTGTTGCCATGAAGGAATGTTTTCAGAAGGACTATGTTCTTTTCTGGAATACAGATAAAAAAAATTAAAAAGTAATTTATAATAAAATAATTAAAAATAAAAATCTAAAAGAATTAACAGCCTGATAGAAAATTCACTTTTATCAGTATAAAATTATTTATATTTATTATGTATTGAATTGGATAACATTGAGATATTGAATTGGATTATTTTTTAATTTGATACTTGTTATAGTCTTCTTTTTAAAAAAGAAGACTATATCAAATTTTAATATGCCTAAAATTTGATACTTGTTATATTGTTATCCAAGTATCTCTCTGTTTATGAATTTTTGATTTAACAAACTGTTTAAATAAATAATTCTTTTTCATTTTGTGAAGATTATTTTCACTTTATCAAAAATTTCATCATTGATTAATTTTCCACTGTAATTTGTTTAAATCAATGATTTTCTAATTTTCTTCACTGGTGTATCAGATATATCAAATTTACTGTGGGCATCATTAACTTTAAGACAAAATTTATTTCCACCTTCACTAGAGGATCTGGTATTGAATCCAGCAGTTGGCTAAGCCAATAATATGAATACTATTGTACAAATGCATTAGTATTCATATTATCAGTACTATGTAATGTACTTACTGCATTTTCAATGATTTTGCAACTTCATAAAACAATGATTATACATTATTCCCAAGCAAATCTCTAATATATTTTTTATCCATATAAAAATTTGAACTATGATGTATTTTTTCTTCTATTAGGAATATGCTAGATATAACAAATGTAATTATTTAGATAAGTATTTTAATAAAACTAATAAACATAAAATGATTTAATTACCATAATAAAATATATAATCAATTCTATTTGTTAAATATTCATTAATCTTTTTAATTCTAACTTCCAGAATATTGAATTTATTTTTACCAATAACTTAGTGGAATGAAGATTCTTGAGAATTACATAAATTTAAGATAATATTTGATAAAAATTGGTTGAAAATTTTAAATTTCTTAATAACTCTAAAATTACAATGATTGTCTTTTTTTTTTTTTTTAATTATACAGTGGTACTTTGGTATACATCTGCTTTGGAATAAGTCCAACTTGGTAAACGTCCTGTTTGGATGCGAAAAATTTTGCTTGGTATACGACTTTTGTTTGGAATACGACCGATTCGCGTGCTAGAACTTGTATGAGTCTGTTGTGTATCTCTTAAAAACACATTCCTTATATAAAATTTGCAGAAGTACCACTCCAATAAAGTCCAAACAAGTTGTAATAGCATTGTCTGGAATGACCAGACAATGTCACATTTCCAAAACATCCTTAGGAGAAGGCAGAAGCAAAGTTCTTTGGACAGATTATTAGTAAAAGTCAAACATGGTGAGCCTCAGTAAGGTCTAAGTAGGGAAAAGAGAGAGAACATAGTAAAAGAAAAAACACCAGAATTTTAGATTCCTGAAGTTTTATTGGAAGAGGACCCTCCTTCCAAACGATAACATCTCCTCCTCCCTTCTCAGCATCATCCTAGTAGGCACTTGATTTTCCTCAGCAAGAGTCGAGGTTAAATTTTCATTTATTTTCATCTACTGTAATTGATTTGTATTTATGTATTTTAGTATTAATCAGTGTAAATATTATTTTAAATCCCATCAATGTAATATGCCTATAACAATAGGATTTTTTTTCATGGGAACGGATTAATCAGTTTCCCTTTATTTCTTATGGGAAAAATTCATTTGGTATACGTCCTGTTTGGTATAAGTCCAAGGATCTGGAATGGATTAAGGACATATACCAAAGTACCTCTCTAACATCTTATTCTGTATTGATTGACATTATAATTGCCTTCCTAGCTGACAAAGAAAAATATGAGACATCATGTCAATTAGAAGATTTACATCCTGCTATTTATCGGAAATTTTTTAAACTTTGTTATTAGCTGGTTTTTGAGAATTACAGGAAATCAAAGGTACAATTTAAAAATAAAAACTATTAGGCACAACTACACAAAATCCTGCATTGATTGATACTTGAATCACTTTCTTAGGTTGAGAAATAAAAATGTTTCAGGGCATACAAAGTCAAATGTGCAGCATATTAATATACAGTATATAAATACACAGTTATATCCTGATTGGAAAAATTATTTATTTTATTAATTAATATATATATATGGGATTTACTATATACACAGTAAAATAATAAATTTAAGCAAAGATTTATCCTATTATGTTTATCTTACTATATTATATTTTTATAAAATCTTAAAAAATTATTTCATTCATGCAACCTACCTGTGAAAGTTAAGACCAGAACTCGAAAACCATCTTTTGAGCAAGCCAAGTCTATCAGTTGGAAGTAAAGAAAGTTGATGAGGAAGTGAATGTCTAGAGAATAGGATAGTAAATTCAAGATATTTAGCAGAAAAAAGCATTTAAAGAGTTAACTGTTTTATTACGGCAAGAATAGAATAGCAAAGACTACTGTTTATTTGAGTAAGAAATTTTTGAATATTTCTAATTTAACAATTTATACTATATTGTTATTTTCAAGTATTCACAAATCAAGAAAAAATTAGTTAAAATAATATTTCTCAAAATAATAATGTACAGTAACTTAAAAAAGATAAATTTCCAGTATAAAAGAAAATATGAAATAACTATACATATAATATACATTGATTACAAACAATATGTACTGATATCCAAAATTAAAATCATATTTGAAAAAAAAAAATTCACTTAAAATAAAATTTGGTGAAATTTATTTTTATATAATAAATCTAGTACAATAAATCCATTTTTGCAGTTAAATTTACATGTTAGGGAGTTTAAGTTCTCTAGCATCATATTAAATGAGTTATTTGAAGCCAATAAAAAATAAAATTTATTTCACTTTAAAAACATACTCGAAAAACATCTTCATAATGTCTCATATATGTTTATTTGATTCAATAAAGTAAAGAGCCATAGGAGATTGGAAGTAGATCAGTTATATGGCAAAAAACTTGGCTGTCCATCTAGAGATATTTTGAAGATTATGGTAACAATTTCAGAAGACCAGTGAAATGTCCTAGAAAAGGCTTTAAAGGATTATTATAGCTCACGATGATCAATATCTTCATTAACACTAAAATACCATGGAGAATTTATGACCAGACAACTTTCTCTAGATTTTCTTCAACCACTTAAATTGTTTTAAGAAAAACCATATACAAAAGTTTTATTAAGAATCATTTTATATAAGGTGATCCATATTTTGACACAGAAGAGTTTGTTTGAAATGATGCAAAGAATATTACAATTTAAAGCTGAGACCAATAAGTCAGCATTCTTTTTAAAGACAAGTCCAGATTCAGTTTTCAGAATGATTCTCATATTTTCATTTGGAGAGAACAAACAACAAATAATTACCCCTCCAATATACATATATAGGCAAATATATATACATTATTTAGCAATAACCTTTCTTGGGGTTAAAAAGTCTGACACAATAATTGTTTTATCACACAATTTTAACAGAATTATGTTGTGCTAATTATATTTGTTAGTATTATCATATTCTATCTTGTGATCCTGATGTAATAGTTGATGATAAAACATAAGAGGACAGAATTAAATTACTGAATGATTTCTTCAATGAACCTTATGTAATTCAATTATATTTTTTTTTATCATTACTTAGATTATTAAAAATATTTGTGTTAAAATTTTAAATAAAATTCTTTGCCTTAACTGCTCTTACAGATTATATATTTTACTCTTTCAAACCACAGCACTATTGAGCAGGCCAAAAATTAGCTTAAAACTGAAAATAAATTTTATTGAGGAACGTTTTCGGCGATTTTTACGCCCTCATCAGCTCATACATATAACAGTTTATTGTAAATTCTCGAAAATCTACAATAAACAGTTATATGTATGAGCTGATGAGGGCGTAAAAATCGCCGAAAACGTTCCTCAATAAAATTTATTTTCAGTTTTAAGCTAATTTTTGGTCTGCTCAATAGTGCTGTGGTTTGAAAGAGTAAAATTAAATAAAATTATTTTATAAAACAATAAAACAAAGATATCATATTTATGAACAACTAGCATTGAACATACAGATGATTTTTATATCCTTAGCAACAATAATTTTTCAATTCCTTTAAAATTAATGAATTTAAAATATTCAATAAAATCACAATTATCCAACCTATATAATGAAAATATATAGGTTGTTATAATAAGTTAAGCTAAGCTATAATAATTTCTTTTACAATTATAAATCTAAAAAGACTAGTCAGACTACTATAATATTTTTGATGTGTCAATGTTTGAAAAATTATTTTTTCAGATTGTTTTATGAAAGAATTACTTTACAGTGGTTTTTTTTATACAATAAAAAAATCCATTATAGAGCCACACAGGTGCATGGATAATGAAAAAGTCTTGCAATCCCATCTATTGAGCAATAAACCTGACAAAATTTGACTTATTACTGAATTTGAGTATATGATATCACCATATGGATTATTTTAGGAAAATAATCTAAAACTATCTGCCTAAAATTTGATGGTTGGTTAAAATAATTGATATGTCACACAGGCCTAGAAACAATTTGTTAATCAATAATAAAAATATATAACAAATATTTCAGAATTATGTTTTCAATGAAATATCAACAAAAACCACATTTGATATAAAAGCCCAATGAAGATTATTTGATTCAAAATATTAATAATTAAATGTTATAAGAAAGCAATTCGTTCCTATTTTAATTCAAAATGTCTACTTATATATAAAACAAATCTCAATTAAAGAAATCTTTAAATAATTATTTGAATTACTTACCGAGAAGGTGGCTGATTTCTGGGAGGAACTGGTGGTGATTCTATAATTTATAATTATTAATCATTATAAATTATGCATAAAAAATAATTCCAATTTTCATATAAATATTTAATTCATTTTTAAAATTTAATATGAAAGATCATAATAAAATTTTACAATGACTGTTCAAAATGTGTAATTAATGGGAGAATGATAATAATGTGGATTTTGAAAATAATATTTAAATCCACATATCCATAAGAATCAATGTTTAAGTTGTTCTAGTTTCAGCTTCACCTTCTTCAGAAATAAAAGTTCCACTTCCTGACATGCATTATCTAAAAATTATATTGTATTATTTTTACTATATAAAAATATTTTAATGCAATTTAAAAGTACAATTTGGTGAAAATTGCTGTAAGATTAAAATCTCTGACATATAAAATGAAAAATCTTTCTGATGTTTTTTCTACAATTTCAAAAAATTATTAAAAGAATATATAAAAATATTTTTTTGGAAAATATCACTCATTTACCATATCATATTGCAATTTGACTTATATGATATATACTAAAATTGTATTAAAATTTTCATTTAAGTTGATTGATAACTTTATTCAATATTATATTTATAATATTGTATTTATAAATATTAATTATA
>AYEL01091081.1:0-24108 GCA_000484575.1 Olivierus martensii | reverse complement strand
GATATATAATATTTATAATATTGTATTGTATTACTGAAACTATCATAATATACAGGAATTAAAACATGTTAATTCAACTTAGTATATACAAAAATTGTAGACATTCTGCTGCAATAAATTAATAAAAACTGTCTAATACTAAGCAGAAAAATGCTTTATTTTTAAATATTTTAAACAGAGCTGTTTGATGTGCAAAAAGTCTTAATTTGGTAATTGTGTAAAACAAAATAAAAGTTAAATCAATAAAAGTTTTAAATTTATTTTGTAAGAAAGTTATTATTATTAGAGTTTTACAAAAATTCGTATTGCAGAGATAATGAGTTGGATAGCAGTTAACCACAATGGACAATATCCATTAAATCAAATTTATTAAATCAAAAGTTTATTAGAAAGGTGGCATGATAATATAAAATCTTGGCTAAGCTTAGGATTTCAGTTAACTGAAACTCTAATGTATATAAAATAATGAATACAGATGGATTTTAGTGCAATTTCATTTCAATCACTTTAAAAATATTTAATAATTTTGCAAATAAATTAAAATTACTGTTAAATGTTAGAGAAAATAACTTTTTATTATATCAATGATAAAAATTTAATAAGAAATACATTGATATTATTTATGGAAGAAAATAATAAAATGAATATAATAATTATATAACCCACATATTTAAAAAATTTCTTCATAAAATATCATCTCATGTGAAATAGAACTAAAATTGTTTAAAGTGATATTTCATAAATCTTCCAGTTATGTTTTGTTTATAGAAAATTATTTTAACATAATTGCTAGTAGTAAAGTTTATATATTGCATTTTTTTTTTTTTATTAATTTTTTTTGTTAATAACAAAATAATATTACTTACCTCGATTAGAATATGGGGTAAGTGGTTGCAATGGAAAAGCTGGAGTTAATGGACGATCTCCATTTCGAGTTGGACTTGAAGAAGGACTACTACATACAAAAGATGGAGACCATATAGGAATATTTCCTCCATTATCATTAATGCACTGTTAAATTTTAAAGTAAATGTTTTCAGAAACAAAAAATATTCAAATTATACAAATATATATTGAAATAAACATTACAACTGAAAGTGCTTGTAATTTATTTAACTAAATTTAGATATGGAATTATTTCTTTCCTTATAAATTGTAAATAAATTTTATAAAGATTGTGAAAATCATTTTCAGTGATGATGTGTGTAATTTCAAAAGTTTTAACAAAAATATTTCAAAATAGAGGGAAAACTAACTATATAATTTGATATGCAGAAACACAAATTATATTCATTATTATTTTTAATGGAGAATATTTTCTTTTAAAGCTATAAAAATTAAAGGCAGAGAATTTATTGTGAATTTTAATATGCAGATTATAATACATTTAGAGAAATATAATATTATCATAAAAGACAATATAACAAATCTCTTAGATAAACAAAGATTTAAAAACAGATTTCTCATTTTGCCATTGGAAAAGTACTAACAAGTTTTCTGAAACATTTTTCATATCCAAAATGCTTCATTAAGATTTTAGGAATCATCATAGCTTTTCTGTGTAAAATAAATGCCTTGATCAAATCAATTTATTATGCATCTGATGACTTGCAAATTATTAATAAGATTTCACATAAATAACTATACTTAAATGAAACAAAACAAGTAAAATTAATATTTGACCTGCAATTAGGTAATGAACTAAGTTGCAAAGAATTTTCATTCAAAATATAAAAATATACAATGATGATAATGATAATCATCATTTTTTAAAATATAATTATCCAGGATAATTTAGATAGGTAATTAAAATATAGCTTTATTTATCTTTATTCAATATTCAGCCAAGTTGTGATGATTTAACATAACTAAAAACTAATGCTTAAAGAGATTTCATATATAATCAAATCATTTTGTAATTTTTCAGGATACTTACTATAATAACTTTAATATATAAATATTTTGTACTTATTGACATAATTTAAATAGTTAACATTTTATATTTAAAAATGAGTTTCAGTTTATTTAAATTTCACATCACATTTTCTACAGATGAACTGAATATAATTAACCTTGTCAATGATTATCATTTTTTTATAACATAATAATCCTGAATTTTTCTGTATGGAGATGTTTTCAACTGAGGCAGGCTATGTGGATAGCCAAAAACATTTTTGAATAAACAATTTACTTACTTATTTGGCTTATTGTTTACTTTTATAAAATAAAGAAATCATATGTTCCAGCTACATTGTACCATGAACAATAAATAACTATAAAAGATTTATTTGGGCAACATTTATTTTACATAGAAAATATATTTTTGACTATATAATGTCTTTATTAAGACATTATACAGTGAAATTACCAATTATTTCTGTTAGAAGAGAGAAATAATTGGTAAAATCCTGTGTTTATATTTAACTTATTAAAATACTATATTTTATAAAATATATCAATTAAATTTTTTAATATTACAAAACTTTTGTTATCTAAAGTTTAAATCAATACAACAAATCATTTTCATTATTAATATACTTTTTAAAACAACAAACTTATAATACATAGTATATAAAGTGTCAAGATAAAATTTATATGATATATTTTTTTGTCATTAGCAAAACTATAAAAGAATATCAATCTTATCATATTTGAGTTGAAATTTCAGAATATCAAATCAAAATTCTGATAATATTTACAATTTAAAAAAATTTTTTTAGCTTGGAAAATTTTTTTTTATTCAAAGAGTCTTTTTTTTTTGTCTATAAGAAATTTGAATATTTATTTAAAATACTGGCATCACCTCATAATAGAATAGTTGATTTGTATTTTAATCATCAGTCAGTGAGAGTGAATCTTCAATTTCAATACTTTAATAAAAACTAAATATTAGAAAAAAAACTATATATTAGAAAATTAAAGATTTCCCCAGTTGACTGATGATTAAAATACAAATTGAATGCCAGTATTCCAAATAAATACTGAAATTTGTTCCCAATGGTCACTTTAATCAAAATTCATTCAAGATGTCCTCTTGAATTTCATTTTTTAAAAGTTTTTACTCAAAATTTAAATATCTTGTTCATGGTAGTTTAACTACATTAAGTAAATATTTAAATGCAAGCTGCCTTAAAGCATATTTTTTATTGGAACAAAACTTCAAATATGAGACATGCAAAAAAATAATTTTAATAAATTTTCACTAAAATAATATTGGGGAATAAATTTCTCATAGATTAAAACTTTCTTGGTAAAGTCTCTTTTTTTAATTTGTAAATGTTATCTGAAAATTCAATTCAAATATGATGCAAATAATAATTAGAAATTTAGTTTTTAGTCAATATTCTTTTTACAATGCTTTTCTACATTTTAAAAAGAATATTATCTTGGATATATAGAGTTGTATTCAATAAAATATCAAGAATTTTTTTTATTGTTTCAGTTTATGTTTTATTTACTGAATTAATCATTTTGATGCTCTTGATCAGAAAACTTGATAAATTTAAATATGACAGTGTTATTATGGATTTTTATCATAGTAAACTAGGGGTTTTTGGTGTCTATTTTCAAATAATTATTAAATATAAAATTAACTATTTGTCAAATTCATTTTGTTTCTTTTTAGTTAACAAATAAGTATTTTAGAAATTCCTTAAAAATACTGGTCAATCTAATGGTTGACAATATAGTGAAAAACAGATGTACTCAGCATATCATCAGAAATCAGAAAAATAAAGTGGTATAATAATAATAATATATAACTTATGGTATAATAATACCATAAGTTATTATTATTATGTGAAATATTTTAATTAAAAAGAAACAACATACTTATTATAAATATTAGTAATATAATTTTATTTATAAAATACTTAAGATAAAAAAAAAACAAAATATAAAAAGTACTTTTTAAATTTCATTTTTTTTAATCTTTCAGTTCAAGAGAAATTCTTAAACAGCAAAATTTTAAAAGCTTGTATCTTTTGTTATCAACAAATATGCAATGTTAATTTAAATTTGATATTTTTGAATTTTATATATTGCTAATTTTTAAATTTGTCATTAACAATAAAATTGTTAATCTATTGTATGCCATTTTCAAATTACAATATTTCATATTAAACATACTGATTGCTATGTATTATTAATAATTCATTTTATATTTGAAACAATTTTGAATATCAGATAACTTGGTATTAGTAAAAAGTGTGATGACTGTGTATAATTCTTAAGCATTATGATGTATCTATTATCAAATGTAATTTTAATCAAAAATTTTTTGAAATATATTACTATAAAAGGAATCAAAAAAAAAAAAAATAACTCTGATAGAGATGCTTGTACTGCATATGAAAATATCCACATATTCAATATTGAAATAAATATAAATATTGTGATAAAAATTGCAGTTATGATATTTTTATCTTACCAGTTGAATAAGAATAAACAAAAAAAAATTTTCTTTTTTTTGTTTAATTTTAATTTTTCAGAGATACAAGCACTGAAGTAATAAATCTAGTAATGTGCAAATTTTTATTCTGTTGCACTTTTCTTTACTAATACATTTGAAATTTGAATTTTTATAAGCAATGAATAGAATAAATTTGATAAAATATTTTTCAAAATCAAATGCAGTATTTTGAAAGATCACAAATGCTTTTTTGATAAAACTAAATAACTTATCAAAAATTTTTAAATTTAAATAATAATAATAAATAAAATAATAATTATTTGTCAGAATATAAAATAAATAGTGAACAATGTTTAAATTGACTGAGAAACAAAATTATCAGAAATAAAATTTTATTTCTGATAATTTTGAAATATTTATAGTGATTTGAAAAAGATTATAGGTTTCTCTTGAAATAAATCAGAAATAACTAGCTAATTAATAGCTTTTATTGTCAAAAATAAACTTAATTGTTAGTGTTTGTGCAATTTATAAGAAGATAAAAATTTAATAAATGAAGAGTAATAATGTTTTTGTCTTTATTTAATATTATATTTCAGTTATATAAATAGTGATGCACAGCACATAATTGAAACTACAAGTGAAATGGCAGTAAATAGTAATTATATTCAATTTACTTCTGAAATGATTTTCAGTCATTATACATTCTATTTTTTCAAATATCACCTTTAAAAAAATTTACAATCTTTAATAAAGCTCTCAAAAAAATTATTCATTAAATAATATTTTCCTTATTAAGTGATGCAATAAAAGATGTATCAGTTTGAGTGTATTTAAATAAGAGGCATACTTCTATGATGCTAATGGCTGAACAGAATTTGTAAAGATAGGAATGTGTGGCATCATTTGATGTGTGTGTTCCTTCTTTAAGTGCTGCCCATCCCCTCTCAAAAATATAGGCAAATTATTATTATCTATAGCCATAATTGTTATATCATTGTAACAGATATATAAAGTTCTGGATTATAGACCAAATTATAAATTGTAATTATGCATTGTATTAATACTATCATTTCAATCTGCTGATAATATGATATTCAAAATTTCAACTATGAATAAAAATAATGCATTTCAGTTTTACCATATAGCATACATTTCAGTATATTGCATTCATCAATCAGATTTATATTACAACTTTGTTTTTAATTTACAAGAGCAGACATACCAAATTATAGATTAAAAAATTTTTCTTTCTTTCTTATCGTAACTCAACAGACAGGAATTAAATTAGCATTGATTGTAATTTTAAAGAATATAAAAATTCACATACAAATGGAATTCTGAATTATGTTTAGAACAACTTGAAGAAAGCAACTAAAATTAAAAATATTCTTTCTTTGCAGATATCTTAGCTTTGTTATAAAATTGTTATAGCATATGTTCTAGCCTTTATAGGTTATAATTCATATTACTACTATATTAATTGATTATTAAAAATAAGAAAATGTTTGTATCTTATTTTTTATATAATTACAAAAGTATAAAAATTCCCTTGAAGTTTATATTATAAAGTTTAAGTGGATATTTTAATTAACCTTTTAATTTGAATTTAATCCGAATCAATTAATACATTTGTTATCTTTGGACTGCAAAAAATTTAAGAATAGATTTGTCCGAATTTTGTCCGACTTGCTCTATCATGTTCCACATTTCCTTCTTAGTTTATCTTTACTTTTTTTTTAGGATATTTTGTTCCAATAAATTATAATTTGGGAAAGTTTGGCCCTTTCCAAATAATATGATTTAGCTGTTTTCCACATACAAAATCAGATAAATTAGTTTTATTTAAAAATATATAAATTTCCATTTATCAAAACAAAATTTCATTTTGTTTGAATAATAAAAGGATGTGTCTCTACAACAAAAAGGAGCGGTAAAGGTTAATTGAATATTTCCTCACACTAAGTGAAAAACGGTATCATTTTTATAAGTCGCACTAATCGACTATCGCATTATTCGAATTCGCACTAATCGAGGCCTACCTGTATTTTATTTTATTAAAATTAACAGTTACATTTCTTTGATTCTAATACACTACAGCAGTGATGCACAGACTATGGTCTGCATGCGGACCTCCAAAGATTTGTTGGTAGCCTGCCTCACCATATGTTATTTTAACAAGTCACACAATCAACAAAATATTTGTAGTTTTGAACAATGCATTTTCAAATAATTTTCTGATGTGAAATTATTTTTATTGTGATTTGGTGATAATGTTTTCTTACAATAAGGAAAAAATAATAATCATATTTGTAATAATAAACATTTTTTATTTTTACTGTATTTGTGTGTGAAATAGGTAATTTAAAAAAATTGTACTTGTACACAAGAGAGCACTGCCACTTAACAAATAAAAATTTAGAATCAATTTTGCATTTGGCTATTATAAATGTTGAACCTAACATTAAAAAAATTGTTAAATCAAAGCAATATTATGCATCCAATTAAAAATTCTTTGTTTACTTTTGATTATGCTTCTTTGTAACATGTAATTAATAAACATTATATGGTATATAATGTTTGTGATATTTTTTGGTGGCTCTCCTATAATCACAGTGAATCTATGCATCCCTGCAGTATAGATTTATTCAAGTAATTTCCTTTTTCCATATTTTTTTTTTATCTAAGGAACTATGGACATGGCAAATTATTCAAATTTTATCATCAGTCTACAATAAAAATAACATAAAAAGCCCAATTGTAAGGCAAAGTTTATTTAAATTATTAATAGCACAAAAAATAAAAATTGCTTCATATTTCAACTTCTAAAATAAAAATTGATGTTCTGTATTGGATCACCATCTTGTTTGTAGTTTTGATATGCTAAGCATATTGATTTATCATTATGCTTATGTTATTGATATGCTAAGCATATTATTATAATGGATTTTTTTTTATTTGTTGTTGTGATAACAATATCTGTGATTACAATAAGCGGCTTCTACTGTATTTCATATGTGCATATGATTTCTTTTGATTTTTAATTTATATATTCATTTTTTGAATTTCTGTTTATTACTACTAGTTTTGTACTTTTATTTTTATGTAAGCATTTTTATAGGAAATAGAAAGAATAAAATGCTTTATGAACTAAAAACTATATTATTTTATAAAAAATTGGAACAGATCCAATTGAATTTGTATCAAAATAATTGATTCATTATACGGCTTTTCGCTTTATGGCCAACTTTTCCGGAACGTATCTAGGCCGTAAAACGAGGTGTGGGTGTATTTGTTTGCTTAGAAGTTGTGCAGTGCTTATCACAGGCATTGATAGTGTCTCATTTATAATTGTCTTAAGAATATCCTGTTTCAATGCAATTCAATAGAAAAAAGATTTCATAAAAATTTTAAATATAATAAATGGGATCCAGAATAAGATGAAGTTGATTGGAATAGTTTTTCAAGAAAACCAAATTTACCAGAAGATAGATTAGATAGTCCTAGACTTACAATAGGTTTCATTTCAAATCCTGTTGTCATAAGTTGGATTTGATTTAGATATCAGAAATGCTTATAATTTATGGATGTTTTACAATTAATTTTACTAGGACACTATACATTATCTATCTTAATAAACATAAAGAACATTAAACTACTAGAACTGCATAAAAAAAGGATCCTTTCCATAGATCATTGGGTACAGGATTTGAATCCATTGAATTTGAATTTCATTACCAATCACAGAATTTACTGATTACATCATTGTCATGAATATGAATGTTGTAAGTCAAGGCAGTCAGAAGTTGAGGACTACCTGTAATTAGAAATTTAAAAGATGAAGTTAATTGGGATCTTATTTCCTAACATCAAGAATTATCAAAACCTTTCATAATAGATTTTAAAGATCATGTTAACTGGTATAAAATAAGTATCTTATTCTTTTGGAAGATTTTATCAGAAATAATTAAAACAGAACATTATCTGCTAATATTTAAATCCAATAGAAACAATACAAGCTCTATAGCAAAGGGAAACATCTTTCAATTAAACTTAAAAAATTCAATAGAACATAGGCATTTTTGGCTATCAAGTAGCTATCATCAGCAAGTTGTCCTTCAATTAGAATGTAATGTAAAGAATGAATTCAATGCTATAAGGATTTTTTATGGCATGGAATGTTAATTAAAGACATTTCCCTTTACTAAAAGAGCTTGTATTGTCTTATAAATTGCTTGTATTGTTTTTCTGAAAAATCACGTTGAACAATTAAATTGATCAACAGGATTAATTATTAGAAAATAAATCAAGCACTAAGTAGCAGAAATAAATACTTTTATTTATTTAGGATTCGAAACGTTTTCGACCATGTTTTGGTCATCATCAGCGAACATTGCTAAAACAAACTTACATGGAATAATAGAACGGAATAGCGCGTACATTTTTTAGATTTAAAAATACAATATTATAATAATAGAAGTTGGTCATAAACAAATTTCTGCTACTTAGTGCTTGATTTATTTTCTACTATTTATATTGAAGATAGCAGTTTTATGTATGTCTTATTAGGATTAATTATTATTTCTCAATATCAAACTGTTTTTAAATTTATAAAGTTGATTGGAAAAAATATCTCCGTACATTATTTGTAATGACATTAATTTCTAGATTTTTGATATCTATCAAAAATTATCAGAAGATATAATTGAACATCTTAAAAATTTTATTAATTGGAAAGAACTTGTGAAATATCAAGCATTATCAGAAATTTTCATAATTCAAACAGAGAAAAGATTGATTGGTACAATGTTGTTTTGAATTGATAATTTTCAGATGATGATATTTCTATAGTAAAATTAAATTAGCTTTATTAAATTTATTTTTACAAAATTTTCTTGTGTTTATAGTAAAAGTAGTAGTAATTTCTCTGTAAGTGGTGTAGATCAGCTAAAAATCAAGGTAAAGCTAAAAAATCAAGTAATTTTTCCTTAATTTAAGCAACTTTTGCTAATTTTTAATTTAATAATTAAAGTAGTTAAATTGCACATCCTACTTTGCTCACAGGAAACTGTAAAACATAAGAAATATTTTACTTTTTTAATATAGAACTTATAAAATTGAGAAAAATGAACTTTAGAGCAAAAAAGATTAGAAACCACTGGCCTAATAGAACCATAATAAATTGTAAACAATATTTCCAAAACATAATCTTTCAGTGGACAAGCATTACTTCTTAAACTAGATTTATAATGTGTGTATGCAATGTAAGAATAATAATTCTTATTTTTCAGAAACATCTCTATATTATTTGTACATTTACATTATTAATTGTAAATAAGTATAATATTAATATAGAAGACTTTCTTTTAATGGAATTTAAAGATTCTCAAAGGTAAGTTAATTTTCAAAGTTACATGATTAAGTCAAAATTGTGATTTGATTAACTGCATTAAATTGTATAATTTTTATAATTATAAAATGAAATTTTTGCAGTTGTTAAAATAGCCATATGATTGTATTATTTTATCATTGTAACATTTTTATAATTTGTTTTGTGTGCAGTATAATTTTGTTCTTAGACAATATAATAAATTTTAGTGTTAATAGCATGCACTCAGCAATATATAACTTTGCTCTCCATTATACTTTACAAAGTGTACACCAAGAATATTATATACTGTGATTTGCTCAGTGCCTCCCTGCAGGCACTATCTAATATCCACTTCGAGCAACATTCAGAATATTTCAATATATTTAAACTACTTTATGACCTTTCCACATGTATCTATGCTATTTTGTTCTACTTGGCATGTGAGAATATCTGGGAAATGAGATTGCAAATGTGATGATAAAGAATCCTCTCTCTACATTTGTCAATCTTTCAGATAACCTATTATGAGTTTCTTCTATGTGTATAATCCTTTATACAAAAAAAATATGGCAAAATTTATGCAGCAGAAAAATTTCAAATAAATTATATGGCATTAAACCTGTGATTGCAAACTGGCATTCTTCTACTTAGGATTCATAAATAGGAAGTAGTGCTAGCTCTCCTGAAATTCAATCATTGCAAGTGATTCATTTGCATCTCTTGAAGGATCCATTGTCAGCACATCCTTGATCTAATGATATTTTAACTGTCCTTCACACTTTTACTTGTTCATATCTTAAAAGATACCATTTATATGTCTTTAACTGTTCCAATGTCACCTTACCAGAAGTTCTATCAGATATAAAATTACCATTGATATATTGGACATATCTGAAACATATTGGCATATATAACTCTATATAATTGCAGTTCATGCAGGATTTGCTGAGACTCATTGAGCAACTTTTATATTATTCCTTTTCTTGTCACTTTTTTGCCATAATGAGACTGTATAATCTTATATTTGGCATAACATAATCCAAGTGACCTTTCTGCCACTAACTTCTACAAAATAAGCAATCAGAAACAAATAAGTCTAGAATATCTCTGATCTGGATGAGAGAGATCTTCTATTAATCTATATTAACAATATGTTATTTTATTAAAAACTTAATGTGAATTTTTAAAATTAAAATAGGGGAATTGTGATCCACAAAGAATGTTATATAGAATGTGGTTATCCCTTTTGCTATAACTATTGTAGATTTTCATTCCATATTCTCTTATGCAGAAGAATTTAAAATTCCATTTCCTTAAAAGATTTAATTTTTTTGCTTGTGATGTAATAATGAAACAATGTTAACTGAGAGATAACATTTAAATGAGAAGTAGCTTTTGACAATTCCTGCTTTTTAGTAATACTTTCTTAACAATTATTCAGCTCTTGTGACAGGAAATAATTTTATTACTAAAACATTTTTGACCTTTGAGGTCCTCATCAGTATATAAACTCTTTTCATACAAATATTTTAGAATAGAATTGATGTGTAATAAATGAAAAGTGATTGAACTGATCTCCTGCAGCAATATTTGCCAAATATTATTTTATAATTTATTAAGCAGTTTCATTTTCTCAATAAGCTATAAAATCTTTCTTTTGTATTAATATACTATCATTGACTAAAACCTCTTATTCATTTTTTTGCATTTTAGAAGCTATTGTAATAATCATTAGGATTACATTGTAGATATAATGTAAAATTAATGCTGATAATGAAAAATCATCATTGCAAAGATATTGATAATTGATAGATACTAAGTGCAACAACAAATAAAAGTACAAAGTTGAGAATATACTTGAAATACCGTATTACATTGAATTTAAGCCACAGTAGGATTTTAAAATTGAAAAATCGGGGGGGGATTTTATAATAGGTATTCGAAATAAATACTCAAATTAGCACTTAAACAGGCAAAAAAAAAAAAAATGATTTAATAAGCAAAAAGTAGTAGCGCTTTCGATCATTACAATCCTCATCAGCTACAACGAATCACTGAAAATTATTGTTCTATAGAACGCCAGTTTCAGTTTAAAAAATTCGATATTACAAAAACAAATGTTGTTCAGATAAATTTGTCAACACTGGAGCAGCCACCTGCTTGTCTCAGCTCGTCGTTGTGGCTATTCGAGTCATATATAGGTAGTAAGTAGCAAGCATACTTATATTTCATATTTATTCTAAAAAAAAAAAAGTAAATTAAAAATTTTTTATTAACAATTACAATTTGGACTGTAGTGAAACCAAGACTATGCGAGGTATTGCTGTATAGTAAAAGTTTGTGAATATGAGGATTTAACAATATGTAATTATTTTATTTCAACATATAATAAACAAGAGAAATTGTTTGTCCCACTTTATAATTGTATGATTTCATTAAAAAAATATAATTTTTTTCCAATAATTTGTTTGAAATAATAATAATAGTCAAATTTAAAATTGCAATATATAATATAACTAACAAGGAGAGGACACAGCTGACTACCCACTGATTTCGATGAAACTGAATTGATGTAATCTAGAACAAAAAATATCGAATACGTGTCTGGGCATTTGTGCAAATGCACCTTATAAATAAAAATATTAGCATTTAAAATTTAGGTTTATTTACTATGGTGGTGGGAAGGAGCCGGAACGAATTAATCAATTTTCAAATAAATCCTATGGAGAATCGCGCCTTGGATAACGACGGTAATCCAGAACGGATTACCGTCGTTAACCAAGGTATCGCTGTATATGTATCGCAATTGTTATTTTTTTTAATTGAATTATTAATATTTCTTTTATTCGCGCTTGTAATAATAAATCACCAGATTTATTTTTTATTTTCTTCCGATATGTAATCACGTTGTCGAATAAATTTTATAACATCGATAAGCCATATTAATTTATCATGACCAGTAATCGTAATATTACTCTATCGACCCAAGTACGAAATTACCAAATTATATTTAAAAATATAATCAATTTAAAAAAATTTAACTTAAATTCTCTTTAATCATCAAGTTTTTGTTTTTATTTTTTAAATTAAAAATTATAAATATTTAATATTTAAATTCTAAATTTTATAATTTGATTATTAAAACTATTTGATAAGGAGACGAAACAATTCTATTAAAGTAATAAATATAGTATTTACTATAGGCCTATCTGAAACAAGTAAGTAACAGAGTTATTCACCATTAACATTTTATAAAAATAATGGATTTATTTATAAATCTATAAAATCGTCTTAAGATCGATTAGGCCGGGTGGCCATTTCTTAATTGTTTTACTTATCGAGCGTTAAGATGGAAGGCATTCGGCGGGAGAAGGATCGTGTTCGAAGCTGAACGGCTAACATTTGTTATTTGACACGTTTATCCGGTGGTTCCTTTCGATGATACCTGGTAAATTATCATCCGAATTGACCCCGGATAAACTAGAATTAGAGAAATAAGAGTTATAAATCCTTTTACACAAATATTTGAATCTCGGTTGACATTATTGTATACAGAAAGTATATTATAACGTAAAAATATAAAAAGCTTTTATCGATAACGATTTTACAAATGAATGTATTTTTATCTGTAACAAATTACCTCAAACACACAAAATTTCAAATTTTGTACGTTAGCGTCTGGTAAAACTGAAGTAAAAATTAATTACCGTATTGTAAGTGAAAACTCGAATGTTTTTATTTCAGATAGTCAAACCGAAACAGTAAGGAAATTAGGCCATTTTTAATATGTACAGTATATTATTTTGTAAATGATTATAATATTGTCGATAGGCAGCGATATCTCCGTTTTAACGTTTGGAACGATGGCGGACTGGTAACCGGATCACTTAGCCTTCCGAAAATTAATTGGGATGTAACTTAGGTGGCGGACAACGATAATATAAATTATAAACTGCCAATGTTACCTAATATTTCCTTCTTGAAATATTTAGATGACGATGAACAAAGCCAATGTATATAGTCAACTTATTGTAACTAAACAGTTCATAAAGGCTTTTCCATAGAGATACAATAAATCAGCGTTTCTCAAACTATGGGTCGCGACCCCAAATGGGGTCGCAAAAATTAAATTCAAATATTTGAATTTCAGTTTATATGTAATTTCACAAATGTCCAATATTTAACGTATGACAAGATATGTATTTTCAATGTAATTGGCTGATTGTATTCATCTTAAGTGTATAAATGATTTATGTATTTGTATGTTTTATTTCATATTTAATACCTGGGGTGGCGAAAAATCTCGTAATGAAAAATGGGGTCGTGAATGAAAAAAGTTTGAGAAACGCTGCAATAAATTATAAAATTTAGTTTTTATAGAAAAATTAATTATTTATTCGGTAAATGGTAAATTTTCATTTCTGATTATTTTACAATTGTATCTTTCATCGATCGAATCTATAGTTTGAATTTTTTAGGAATCACCTTAAATTGGAAAAAAATTGGAAAATCGGAGAAATGAAAATTATTCACGAAAATTGCTGAATAAAAAGCCACATTCCTTATATGGAAATTCGGTTCAAATACATTTTAAAGAAAAACTGATTTGGATATCTCTCGAAACCAACAGTTAGCCATTAATACTTTTTCCTGGTAAATTTTACGCCCTCTTCCGTTCTATGGAATATTAAGGTCCAAAATCGGCCACCCGTAACACACTACCCGTGGCGGAGTTAAGGTTGGTTTTCACTAGCGCGGTAGCGGTATTTTAGGCTCAACTCACAAGAACCACACCACGACCACAAAACTGTGGACAGTCGTGAATTATTGATATAATCAGGTAGGCCTCGATTAGTGCGAATAATTGGTTTCACGAATTTCTCGCAGTATTCGAAGTATTAATTCTATGTAAAATATCGTAATTGGTTCTCGCTTTGTGAGATTCGGCCATTAGTCAACCTTCACGATGAATAACCACAATAGTAACAACACTAACTGTTTAAGAAATATTTATTTTCATATTTTATATCGTTATTCATCATCTAAATTAATAACTTACCAGCTTTCGCTTGAATGCTCGCTTTACTAATCGGTATGCGCTTTTGGTTGCAGGAAGAATACAGATCGCATTACTCATGTCAAGTACGTCATAGAAATTCTCCCCTCTGTGAAATATTCCCGACCCCTATTTCTACCGCAGTAAGAACAGTCTACTTCATTACAAACTGCTATGCGGAGATTTTCCAGACTTTACAATCGAAACTACTTGCTTTAATACAGCCCCCCCTACGGTAGATGTCAAAACCTTTCTGTCATAGACTGTACACCCCCTCATTTTCATAACAGTAACTTTATAAATACTTTCTACTTATAATTTAATACTACAAAGCAATATACCATATTTTGTATAAATAAAGTTCTTACACATAAAAAATTATATATTTATTATGGTGTAATAATTTTTAATACAATTAAACAAATCTTACAAAAATAAAAAATATAAATAATAGAATTTAGGTAATCCTCATAACACTGTTTCACTCTAACACAATTAGAAAATTGCAGAAACCTTCATAAAACACAGTACTTCTACAACCCAGTTTTTACTTATTTAGAAAATTACATTTACTCTCCTATAACAGAAAGCATTTTCATTAATTTTTGTAAATCCATACTATAGACACACACAATTTAATACTACAAAACAATATTATGAAAATTAATATACAATATATTAATAAAATTAATATACAATACAGTTATGAAAAAGATAAAGGAGGATTTCAGATTTAATAATACATAAATGCACTATCAGCAGTAGAGACACCATAACTTAAAAATTTAATTATAACAAATGTTTTCGGCTAATTAAAGCCATCTTCAGGTTATCACATACTGTTACCAATAACAGAGACATTCTATAGCAAACAGTATGTGAGAACCTGAAGATGGCTTTAATTAGCCAAAAACGTTTGTTATAATTAAATTTTTAAGTTATGGTGTCTCTACTGCTGATAGTGCATTTATGTATTATTAAATCTGAAATCCTCCTTTATCTTTTTCATAACTGTATTGTATATTAATTTTATTAATATATTGTATATTAATTTTCATAATATTGTTTTGTAGTATTAAATTATGTGTGTCTATAGTATGGATTTACAAAAATTAATGAAAATGCTTTCTGTTATAGGAGAGTAAATGTAATTTTCTAAATAAGTAAAAACTGGGTTGTAGAAGTACTGTGTTTTATGAAGGTTTCTGCAATTTTCTAATTGTGTTAGAGTGAAACAGTGTTATGAGGATTACCTAAATTCTATTATTTATTTTTTTTATTTTTGTAAGATTTGTTTAATTGTATTAAAATTTATTACACCATAATAAATATATAATTTTTTATGTGTAAGAACTTTATTTATACAAAATATGGTATATTGCTTTGTAGTATTAAATTATAAGTAGAAAGTATTTATAAAGTTACTGTTATGAAAATGAGGGGGTGTACAGTCTATGACAGAAAGGTTTTGACATCTACCGTAGGGGGGGCTGTATTAAAGCAAGTAGTTTCGATTGTAAAGTCTGGAAAATCTCCGCATAGCAGTTTTTTATTTTTTTTATTTTTGTAAGATTTGTTTAATTGTATTAAAAATTATTACACCATAAATATATATTTTTTATGCATAAGAACTTTATTTACACAAAATATGGTATATTGTTTTGCAGTATTAAATTATATATTTATTTTTGTTAGTCTATTGCATGCCCTGTTACAATAGACTAACATCCCCAGGAGGTGTTCTCCACAGTTTGGAAAAACTTTGATTTAGAGTTATAACCTGAACTAATTGAGCAGAGAAAGATTTTTATACAAATATATTTTATTCTTGTATAATATTTTAGAGGGTACAAAAGTACTGAAAATCTTATACAAAAATTAAAATATGTTTGTATAAAAAATTTTTCTCTGCTCAATAGTGCTGGTTATAACTAACAAGTAAGTTAACATTTCTGGAATAAACTGGTTCTCCTGATAAATCTGTTTATTTTTATATAGGATAATTCTACATCATGAAGAAAAGAATGAATTCATTTAAATATATTGCAATTTAGAAATAAAAAATAAACTTTAGTGTAAAAGATAAAAACTAGGTCAGATCGGGAAGAGAAAGCTTGTTTAATTATATAACACATATCTAACTATATCCTTTTCAATTAAAGATGACCTGTCTTATATAGTAAAGAGCTTATTGGATTGCAAAGGTCAATTCATCCAATAGAATAATCGGTTTCTGTTTCAGTTCATCCAATAGCAGTTTACTTTTTATCATCGCTAATAATTTGAAATGTTTATCTCTTTTTAAAAATTGCTAAATTAATACTTTACATTTCATGGTTATGTTATTAAATATTAAATTAAATCTCTAATCGCTTAAAATTAAATATATACAACAAATGACGCCATTGTCCTTTAGTATTTAGCAGTAATGGTGGATAATACAGTTGTTTGTAAGTGAAGAGAAACATTGTTCAATCAAGCTAGAAATGCTATTTTAAATGTATATAAGTACTCTAAAAGCATAAAATAAATAAGACTAGCACTTTTTTGCAGTGAGGTTAAACTTTATTTGATCTAGTACGCTCACTGAAAAAAAATGCTAGTCTTATTTATTTTATGCATTCAAGTTAAGCAGTTGTTTTCCGAGTAGATTTTATTCGTACTCTAAAAGGCAGAAGTCTTGCGAAATGACATCTTCAATGAAACTTTACTCGATATTGTTATTTCTGTATTGACAATTAAAAGAATTGCAAAAGAACAAAACGAAACAACAACCTGGAAATGGAAACACGCCAGTTAAATTGTCAACACTTGGAAAGAAAAGGCATTTTAGTATTTATAGTATAAAGATTAAAATATTTTAATTAATTACTATGTTTTTAAATCAAACATCAAATTGAAAATGATGATAAATTCTTTAATGCGATCCATTTTATATCATATTGTTTATCATTAACTCTAACTGAAAAGACTCGTTGATCATCAAATTTGGCCTTGAAAGTTCTTTCGTTGAAAAGGGTATAGAGTGCTTTCAATTTAAAAAAAGTCAGCTTCAGTAGATGCACATTACAGAACAGATCATTAATAAAATTTAAAATATGCAATTCTATAATATTATAGTTATGTTACTACGATAATATTCATCAATATAAAATATAATAAGATTAAATATTAATATAATATAAGAATTATTAAAATACTGGATGATTGAAAAGTCATGCAATCCAAACTTCAATAGGCAGATTAATTTATAAAAGATTTTTTAATAGGTATTTTTGTCTGTGATATTACCACAGCTGCAATACTGCTAGATCATGCAACCAGTCAACAGTGGACAAAGCATATATCATTGCATTGAGTCAGAGCAGAGATACCTTTCATGCAGGAACAAATCTTTGTTCTTGAGAGTTATTTCAAATAGTAATCATACACCACGCCAAGACGATTGATAGATGGAAATTTTTCTTATTTTATAAAGTTATAAATAAATAAAAGGCCTGATGAATACATAAAATGAATTTTTGGATTACATGACTTTTTGATCACCTTGTATATTAAACTAACTAAACAATTGTTATTATTATTATTATTATTATTTATTATTATTAATTATTATTATTATTATTATTGGTTAGTACAGTTAAGTCCAATATCTGTCTAGCATATAAATTTATTTCAATAAATATTTTGCACAGTCCATTGCCATGACATTGAAATTAGTTCAGGGTTGTTCTTATTGATCACAATAAGTAGTAGTATACTTACAAGGAGAGGACACAGCTGACTACCCACCGATTTTGATGAAACCGAACTGATGTAATCTAAAACAAAAAATATCAAATATGTGTCCGGGCATTCACGAAATTATTTAAACATTCGTCTTTATTCTATAAGAAAATTTTATTAAGTTTTGTATATATATTATGATAATTGATGATAAAATATTTTTATTTATTCGTTTTTAAATTTTCAGAAACAGAAAATTTTAAAATCGAAATATTTTCAGTCTTGTTTAAATAATTTCGTGATACAGCGAAACCTTTCTATGTTGGATACGTTTGGTTCCTTCAAAATATTTTCAACTTAGAGAGGTGTCCAACATATAGAAGTGTCCAACTCGACAGGTTTTACTGTATTAGAAGGAGGGAAAAACATAAAATTGTATAAATGTAAAGCGCTTATGTTTTTATCAGAATATCGAGCTTTATGTTATAAGTCTTGGTGGCGAAGGAGACATAACATAAAAACTTGGAAAGCGAAATGAACCGTGTATCTAAAGTGACCAGACATCCCGGATTACGCGGGATTGTCCCGGATTTGAGTTATTTGTCCCGCCATAAAAACTCTCCCGGATCGGATGTATAACCTTTTTAGCATTTTCGCCATGACACAAAAGTTGCTGTTTCCTCTACTTGGTGCTAGACGATGCTATGGTTATTAATTGGCCACAAACGTTTCTACTTTAATGTGACAAGTATTGAAAATGATAAGAATATTATTACGGAGGTTGTTACAAAAATACCCAATTTAAAATTCAAATTAAAAGAAAGAATGGATACGCAGTATCTACCACGTGTATATCACTGATCCGAGGTGGCCAGAAATATTTAATCACTTTGATACGAATATACCATTCAGGAATGTTAAGAAAATAACTGAATTTGTGTTTCGCTGGCCAGGCACCAATGGTGCGACGGAAAGTTTTTTTCAGTGTGGAATACTGTTAGTTTTAGACCCCGAAAAAACGCGGCTGAGCTCAGAAATGTTGAAATACAAATTAAGTTCAATTTTTCAAATTCCTGTGTTATTAAAAATTTCACTCTGAGAAAAATTCATATAAATAATATAATTATTTATTTATAATATTATTCGTTATATTATATCTATCAATATATAGTCATTTTTGATATTTTTTATCGAGACTGTTATTTTCTGTAAATTTTTTGTTACGAAATGTTTTTAATTTTTTTATTCATTTATCGGAAGTAAGTTTATATGTTTTTATAAGTTTTTATTAATAAATGCATAAAAAGATGTATCCGAGATATTTTAATGACTCACAACTAAATAAGAAAATGGTGAATATACACTAAGAAAATGGTGTCCTCACCAACGTGTTAAGAGTTTTTCAACTTAAAACATCCGGTCACTTTGGCCACTCGGCCTTAACCTATCCTCGTCCATAGGGTGAAAGCTGGAATAATGCTATCACTTAATAACTTCTTGTTGGAATAAGCTCTATCGTATTCATTTTTAAACTCGGCCATTTCAGGCTGACTAGCTACCCTATTTTCGAAAGGAATGCCAAAATATTGCTTATATAGGTTTTTGGTATATTGTAAAGGCGTTCCGTTTTGTATTAAGCGGGATCATGAAAATCCGTTTTTTAATTTTGTGATAAATTTTCGAAATATAAAACAACGTTGCCAAAAAATATTCGAATTATCAGAAATTGAATAATTTAAAACCTTTCAACATTCGTTCAACCGGTCGACTCGATGTTTTTCTCCAATTGAAACGATTAAGTTTCCAGACAGCGAGAAATAATCTTCTATTAAAAAATAAATCTAATCTAATCTCCGGCATATAATACGGTTTCACACAACCCAATGTTTCGATTTAAATTTTATAAAATATTGTTTTAAAAACAAAGTTTTGGTGAAGTGTGATAGTTTTATAAATTTATTTATTTTTCAAAACTGACGACTCCAGGGGCACCAAAAGCTCTAGAGCCGGACTGACTTCGGATCTCGTATAACACGGCATTTTTTAGCTACCTATCTACCGTATTATATCGGGGTTATCTGTATATTATTGGTATCGTCTATGTGTAGGGAAACGAGCAGATTGAAAATAGTCGTTATTAGATCGTATCTGGTTAAACATATAAGCTATATCTGATCAAAACGATGAGATAGTTCTCGATTTGAATGAAATTCGCCATCTTATTTAGTGATAGGACGGGCCTGCCTTAGAGGATGGCCTATTATCAAAATCGATCGAATATTATGCAGAAATAATTATTTCTTAACTTTTGATGTAATTATAACTTTTATTTAATTTCGTATAAAATAACTGCCCCCGTTTGTCCCATTAAAGTATCTTAAAAAATGTAATTACTTTTAAAAATCCCTATTTATAGTTTAAAAACCTGATAGTCCTGTTGCTAACAGGAAAGGAAACCTATTAATAAATTATTGAACTGAATTATCGTATACTGTATAAAATTAAGTAAATTTGTATAGTGTACAGTAATCGAGAGATCTGCGAATAGATCTATGTACGGGAAATATCGGAAATGTATACAGTATTCGATTTAAATTTAATATCGTTCTTGAGGGCATTAAGTCAGAATAATAAAAAATCCGGAATTAAAAACTTTAAGTTTCACTATATACAGTAAAACCTATCAAGTTGACACCTCTCTACTGTTACGACTTTCCTGGAACCGGACAAAAGCCTATATTTTACTATATGTCCAAACCTCTACATCCTAGACACCTCTCTATCTTGTATCTAGAAGAACTGTTTGTAATAAATGGACCCTTTGTGATTATTGGTTTAAATAAAATCTTCAATTTTATTTAGGTGTAGAATATTAATTAAAGGAATTTGTTAAAGAAAAACTTATAACATTGATTAGTCATTCCTTGAGATGGTTGCTGATGATTTATAAATCCATGGTTTACTTATTACTGTAAATACAAACACAGAGCACTGAGAAAAATCAAACCAAAACTAGCCAAATTATAGCCAGAATATTTTTATTGCAATAAAATTAAAAATATTTGGGCTTTAATTGGCTAGATTTGGTTTGGTTTATATTTTACTTTTTTCTTTGAGAATTGTATGCTGTTTCTTCTATCGCTGTGATTAAGCTTTCCTTAGAGACGTTAAAAAGCGGTAAAAGAAAATTAAACGAACCGGCATTAGACCAAAAGAAGCGAGTTGTCGATCATTTACTATTCTGGATGCAGTGAGATGGATTTATGTTGCGTGACAAGAAATTTCACAATTCTATTCAGAAATGTTTCTAAAAAGTTGGGTTCCGTATAGATTTCACTGAGGAAGGAATGCGAGGATTTTGACCTAGGAGAAGAACTGAATGCTCTTCCGAGAACTGTCATCCTTAAATTTTAACTGAAGATTTTACAAATTTTGACAGCAATCTTGTCCATCGTAAATATTAAAATTGTATAGCCAATGATTTAATTGAAAAGATTATATCCAGTTCAATTCATATAGAGACTTTGTTGGAAGAAGAACCGAATGATGGTGAAACAGTTTTGGAATATGTAGAGGAATTTGAACGATAAGCATTATAAGTATTTTCTAATAATGAACCAGAGATTGTTGAAACTCTATTTAGTTAAAAATAAAATTGAAAATATGTGGATGAAGTGTAAATTAAATATAAAAGAGGCAAACGCAAATAAAATTGAAAATATGTGGATGAAGTATAAATTAAATATAAAAAAAATATAAAAAAGGCAAATTCTACTTACAGACTTCTTTTCAAATAAATAGTTATGTTGAATGCATTGACAGACTGCAATGTATATTTGACATTTTTGAGTTTCATTTAAAATAATAAAGGTTTCCAATTTGATTTGAATAAAGGTTTGCGTTGACATGAAAATTTAATGTTTAGTACGTTTAGAAAAAATTTTGATTTTATGAATCTTTCTATGTTAGACACCTCTCTAAGTTGAACACATTTTGAAGGAACCAAATGTGTCCAATATAGAGAGGTTTCACTGTATATTTGCACCGAGCGAGATAACACAGGTTAGGTTAGTTACGCCGCCATGTCCTCGTGGGATATTCTATATCTGGCGGCCATCACTTATAGAGCTCGTCACAGGCTGGCCAACACCCAGCATTGGGTTAACCGGGTGGTAGTAGGATGGGGTTGAACCGGCCGGGCCTAAAGCTCTGGATATAGTAAGTACCGCATTCCTTTTCCCCGGCTGTTGCCCCTATTTACGGCTGCCTATTGTATAGCGATACATCACGTGACTCAATCCTCCCTTTTTGTGCTAAACCACGCGAAGCTCCAATGCTAAGTACAGCGAATCGTACTTTATCGTGTAATGAAAGCAGATAGTTTTGCACTATATGAATAAATTTTAATATTATTATCTATTTTTAATCAATTTTACTCGTTAATATAGTAAAGAAACTGGCTTTATTTTATTAAATTTTTTAGATAACTAGAATACAAAATTCTACATTAACGGTATTTTGACTAAAATTAATTCAAATAATAAAAATAAGTTATAGTCGAGATTCAAATCAGAATTATATATACCTCATAAAGGATAGTAGTTAACCTATGGTTAGTAATTAATAAAATTTTTTAATAGTTATTTCTTTTTTATTAGATAACTTTTATCAATTAAGAAGAAAAATTTAATTTTACAGATAGATGATCTCATTATTCGAACTCGCACTAATCGAGGCCTACCTGTATATTAATATAGAAACGCATATTCTAACTCATACGGATCTCTAACTGAAGTCGGTTTCAGCCGCTCCGTCTGAGTTGGATTACGCGTTTCTATATGAATATAATTACAATTCGCTATCGTCCACCAATCGACCACAGTTTTGTGGTGGTGGTGTGGTACGTGTGAGTTCAGCCTTACCGCTTTACTTCTCAGCCGCCGGAAACCGCTGATCGGTTCACACTAAGGCGGTACGTTATCTCGAAAGCGCATTATGGGAAAGCTTCCCACATTTCGGTAGACATCGAATGCCGACAGTTGGAGTCGAAGCAGCTTCGACTCCAACCGCCGCCGAAAATCCGTTCTCTGATCGCCTGGAATGACGTCAGAAGGCGGTTTTCCGCGCTGGAGAGAACCAAGCTTTAGTTGTTAAGAGAAAGATGGGATTTAATCACCCGGGTTAAGATCCATGCCGAAAAAAATCTACAGGTGTGAAACCAGGAACTGAATCCAGTCGCCATATACTTGTGTCGGGCCAGCCTGCAAATTATTAATGTTTATTTCTTTTTTGATAAAAAAAATATTTTCAAAACTACGCTGGAAGATGGAAATATTTTGAATTACATCCGCTATGGTTGGCAAAAAATGTATCCCGACAATTGCGAAAAGCGATTCTCGGGATACATTTTTTAATAATTTTAAACAGCGCGCTGTTTAAAATTATTAAACAATGTAACAATGTATATAGAATAAAGACGAATGTTACAAGAAACAATGTATATAGAATAAAGACGAATGTTTTTCCGCGCTGCAGCGCGGAAAA
>AYEL01091080.1:0-28413 GCA_000484575.1 Olivierus martensii | reverse complement strand
ATGGAAGATCAACGTTATTTGAACCAGAATCACATGTCCATTATGATCCAATGAGACTGCTCAGTTACTAATCATTAGATTACTAAGATCGTCTGCTATCGGTCAGCTAACATGTCACGTGGTCACTGTAACCCAATGAGGTGGTTTAAATAACGTTGATCTTCCATTTTTGATCTTTATCTAGTAATTTACGCCAATTATAATTAAAAAAACACGTTGATCTTCCATCTTTGATCTTTATCTAGTAATTTACGCCAATTATAATTAAAAAAACAAATTTCTAATAATCAATACCTATCTTAAGGCCTCCCTGCCTAAATCCCCTAACGGACAAAAGTTGTTTCATAAAAATCCATTCAGCCGTTCTCGTGTTATAAATGTACACGTGCGCTCAGGCATTTCAGATTTATAATATGTATAGATAACGGGAAAAAGGGAATTCAGTTTTGAATCAGTGTCTATATCTAAGCTTCGCGTTAGACTAGATGTCTCAAACATAGCGGCATTCAAGGTCATGTCCATACTTCTCTATATGAGCATAGAGTGACTTTAAGTATATCTGGTAATCAGCGCCGCCTAGATTTTCGTTTGAAATCGCTTTTTTTCGAGAGGTTATTTATTCATAACATTATTTGGCTAAAACATATAATAGTTTTGTGTTAAGGATGAACTACGCTACTCGCACACAAAGTTTCAGAATTTTTTGAATTTCCTGGTTGCCTAACCTTCCTTGTTAGTCACTAAATTAGAAAATAAGAGAAGCCGTTGCTCATAGCAGAGTTGTCTTATAACGCGGGTCGGATCATCACCCCACAAACTACCACTGTACCTAGGAAACTTCTGCAGACGAATAAATTCAAGGATTATTACTATCAACGAAATTTAACGATATTAACTAGTTTTTATATAACATATATATAATACTTACATCTTAAAGTCCACTCTTTCAGTCGCAATAAATCTCTTAAAAATATTATTCCGCTTTTAGTACATGGTGCAGATAACTTCGCTTCTTCGGCAATTCTCATGAAATAAGGAAGAGCGAATCGAACTGCCGATTTTACAAAACTTTTCACTTCTACATCTAAATTATTTAATTTTTCTAAAGCTCCTTCCGCTTCTGTCAGTCCGTAATTTTTAGAAAATTCCTCTGCAGAACTGTTGTTTGCATAACTTAATAACAGCAATTGAAAAGAAATGCACAAAATTAGTACCATATTCATCTCGATGAAGAGATTTCAATTCGCTTCGTATTAAGCAATAATTTTTACAAAGTCTATACTTGAATGCTTATTTTCGTATCTATCACGTAGATAGCATTGGAATATTTCCAAAAGATAAGACTTTAATAAGATATGATTACTCGATAAATATCTCATAAAAAATATTTTAATTCAGGAAAGAAATGTTAAACGTAAAATAATTTATACAATAATGCATATTTAGCACGAAAGAAACAAAGAGGAAATTATTAATAAAATGTCTAAAATTTTGATCATTTATAATTAAATAAATAATTATATGTAAAATTGAAAATGTTTTATAAATATAAATAAAACACGAAGACATATTGTACTATGCACATACTTCCTTGTAGCTAATGATTGTTTTTTGCTTTCTGGAGACTTCCCAAATGAATAACTAATTTATTTCTGGAGACTCTAAGAAAATGTTTCGTTAAAAATATACCTGTTTTTAATAAGAATTAAAAAAATAAGGCAGAAAAATTCACGCAAAATGAAAACGAATAATAACGGATTGTTTTATATTTGTTTTTATTAAAATATTTTAATTATTTTGAAAAAATAATCGTATTTGTTTTTTACTATTACTAACAGTTTTTATTAAAATAGGTTTTCCATATACAGAGTCTATTCGTTTATCTGCTAAACCAGGGGGTCTCCAAACTACGGCTTGCGGATCAGATGCGGCCCGCGATATGATTTTATCCTGCCCACCAATTGAAGTCATTTTCAATAAGAATCCTCAAAAAAACAGGGGGTGTTGAGAGATTTCAAATGCATTAATTAAAATTGGGTTCAAAATATATTTCCAAATTATAAAAAGTAACTGTAATCCAAGTTACGATCTTTCCGACTGTAAAAAGTCGGTTCAAATGGACAAGGAAAAAACTTTACAAGAATTCGAAACGAAATTAAAAAGTTATTCCTTATATCTGCTTCGTTATTGTATTGGTTCATTCGCTTTCAATAAAACTCGTATATCTAAAATTCTAGAGATTTTTTTCCTATGGCCCGCAGAACGATGCTGAAGTACAAATGTGACCCTCACGGCGAAAAATTTGGAGACCCCTGTGCTAAACGAATCTATGTTTGGATACAAAAATTTCAGAAATGGACTTTTTGTCCATAAACTTATGTACATAGATATGAGCTTTTTAGCCTATACCACAGCTTATTTTCTACACATCACTATATTTGACTATTTATGCACTTTTAGGAAAACTTTTAGGACCATCTTGTTTTGGCTACGTAATTTTTCACGCTATATCTCCTATTTACAATAGACGTCATTAGAGATAATTGTTATTCTGGCGAACCTCATCTTTGAATGCGGTAAAACAAAAAAATTGTTTTGGCCTTGGTATTGACGTAGTTATATAAACGTCATCACAAATCTGCCTACGGCGTAAGATGAGGTCTATAATAATAATTTTTTTTTAAATTGCAATAAAACGAATGATTTTTATGCAATTTAATGATGTATGTATTATTTTAAGTTTATATGCCTGTTTTAATTAATTATTATTTTGCGATTAGTTTGGGATAATTTTCTTTTTGAAACAAAGTTAGTAGAAGTGACGCGAATAAACAACATAATGTATTCCAACTTGTTCGCTAGTTTATTGATTCAAAGATGTTGCAGGGCAAAAATAATTAATGTATCGTTATGAAATTTTTAGGAGACGAATTCGCGTCGACAGGATAGCGGCGTGGTAAATCTTTGTCTTACCACCCTGGAGAATCCGGTTCCATACCTCCAGTTTTTCAGAAGGGGTCGGGGCCCGGCCCGTTGAACCCATCCTTCGATCATCCGGTTGATCCATCATGGTTGTTGGCCAGCCTATGATGGGCTCTATAAGTTGCCTCCTCCAGATACAGAATATCCCATGAGGATATGGCGGCTTCATCTAAACTAACCTAACCTAGAACAGAAAATTCGGAAATTTTTTTTTAATTCATATTTCTAAGAATTTTTCTCGAGAATGAGGAATCCCGAAATATTAATAATAAAAAATCGTCAAGTATCGGGAATGAAATTTTCTTGTAAATCTGGAGACTGGAATCTCGAGCACCGTTGTCGATCATTAGCCGTTGTCGACCATTAATAACTTTTGAATTAATTAGCAAATTTTCGTGAAATTCGGTAGTAAGTTCTTCCATTAAAGGAACCACCTCCATGCCGCATCCTTTAATCCTATACGATCGATAAATCTTGCAGAATACAATTTTCATTTTCATTACAACTTAACTTATATTATTGCCAATAAATAGTGCTAAGTGTAGCAGTGTAGGGATAACACATGGCTTGCCTGATTTCTTAACATGGCGCTACCTCATATCTATCATCATGGCGTTATAGTTTTCGACGTGTCGTCATCATGATGCAACTATGGATGACATTTTTTTTTCTTTTGTATGGTAAGTTTGGTGGCTAAATTTCGATTGCCCTTTTCCACTCAAATAGAGTACTAAGAGAGCCGTTCTGGACCAAAATTAAATATGAAATGTAGAAGCAAAGAACCATTCCAGCTTAACCTATGTGATGACGTACGAGAGTAACCCGGTATAGAGGAGTACTAATAACCTATTCTGTGTTCTATAGAAGCTTAGAACTATGTTAGTAGAAAATTAAGTACTATGTTATTAGAAACCTAGAACTATGTTAGTAGTATATCTAGAAACTATATTAAGAGGAAACATATTTTAAGTTAATAAAAGACTTATAACTATGTTAATACCTAAAACTAATAATTTTTTTAATATAATTTTTATTATTTTTTATTTTTTATTTTTAATTAAATAAAATGTTAGTGTGTTAGTAACTTAAGACTAGATTTATATTTTTATTATTTTTTATTTTTTATTTTTAATTAAATAAAATGTTAGTGTGTTAGTAACTGAGGACTACACTTATATCAGTCACTCATCTAAAGAATTGATAGGACAGAAGGTGTTAGTAATACTAACCAGACCTAATCTAAAACATTCTGATATCTCCGTGTAAGTAAAAAGTTTGGTGGCTGCCACTGTGTCTGTTGGTGAACTTTTGTGAGCACTTTTTGTATGGATGACATCACAAAACATCGATAATGCATGATGTCGTGACGATGTCATCATTTTCGGAAAGTGGTTTTAGTTCTTTCTGAAACTTCTTATTTATCATTATATTCGAGTCTGAAAAAGAATTGTTAGTTTCTGCATAAATATATGCAGAACTAACAATTTTGCAAATGAGCAATGGTTGTTCGATTTGTTAAATGAGTTTAAATCAATAATAAAAAATAATAAATGCTGTTAAGCATCGCCCTTCAAAAAATTCCAAGTATAGATTATAAATCCGAATAACGTTTGGCATTTTCATGATCATACAGTATAGTGAAGTATAATATACAACCGTTTAAAAAACAATTAGCAAATAAAAATATTTAAAAATTCTAAACACTTTACTGACAGTTGCGTTAAATTTTATTATGTAAATAAATTTTTGAACTTTTTTCTTATTTTATAATTAATGATAATAAAACATTTTCTGATTGCATAGCCAGTTAATTACCACACTTTACTGACAGTTGCGTTAAATTTTATTATGTAAATAAATTTTTGAACTTTTTTCCTATTTTATAATTAATGATGATAAAACATTTTCTGATTGCATAGCCAGTTAATTATCGTGAAAGCCGTCCACATAAATTGGATATAATGATGCCTCCAGCGAAACACCAGTTTTCCTTGAAAATTTCAAATTTCTTATATTAATTTAAAAATTTTTTTTCTTTTTCATTTTGTAAATTACGCAGTTTTTACAGTTTTATTGAAATAATTTCATGGACGAAAATATTTATATTTAGCATTTTATAAATTATTAGACATGGTAACAAACTTCAAGCTATTTCATTCTAATGCAAAACAATAGAATTTGTTTTGATATCAGAAAAATATTATTTTTAGATTTACGATTCAACGAACAGGAAAGTCTATTGTTTCTTTTTTTCCAATTATTAAATAAATAAAAAATTCGAAGAATACATTAAATATCTTTTTTAAGAGAAAATGATAATGTTTGTATACGGATATTTCTTATTTGCATAAATTGGCCCCCTTTAAAAAATTATAATGTAATTTATCTTGTTATTTTCATACATAATTCAAAATTTTGATTTATTTGAAACTATTGCATCAGGAGTCAACAACCATTTTTGTTACTGAGAGTGCAATAAAAATTTTAACAACTATCGAGGGCGCATAGTTTAATTTTTGAAAAAAAATTCAAATTACTAATTTAATTTTCTAATCACAACGTAGTAATAAATAAACAAAATAATGATTATTCATGCATGTAATAACCAAAAAATCAAAAAATTAAAAAGTACGTACATAAAATAACACAAAATCAAATTTGACAAAATTACAATATGCGAAATTTAAATACATAAATTTCCATGAACAATATAAAATGAAATTCGAACGCATTTCATATGCGATGTACGTACATAAAATAACACAAAATCAAATTTGACAAAATTACAATATGCGAAATTTATATACATAAATTTCGCATACCCGTATATATGAACAATATAAAATGAAATTCGAACGCATTTCATTCTGGTGTGAGCGCATTTTAAATGAGGAACGCATCTGATATGCGCGCACATTAGAATGCAGCTGATTTTAATTGAGTCGACACGCATTTCAGATGCTGAAATGCGCCGCGTTGCTAATCCCTGTATTACATAATCAATTTTTACTTGGAAATAACTTATTTTTACCGTGATTAATCTGGTTTTCTAATATAAAGTAGAAATGATAAGCTATAGGTTAGAAATTAATTTATATCAATAATCATCATATTTCTGTTTTCATAAATTTGAAGAATCCTTGGCATAAAACTACGGTATTCCAACTAGAGAGAGAAGTAACATTTGCTAACATTTTTATTGTAAACAAGAATTGAATCTGATTTCAAAAACAAACAAGACTAAGGCCGTGTCCCACGTCAATCGACGCGATGCGATACTATAGGCGCAGAAAACAAATCAATGAATATAACCTTGGCGTGTCCTAGGTGTATACAGTAGCGCCGCGTAGCATCGCATGCTGTACCTGAAATACAAACTATGATAGTTTGTTTTCTGATGCGACAGAAGCAAATTATCATGCCTACCGAGTTCGATTCAGAGGTTATAATAAGCGAAATTTATAAATCAAACCTGTATTATAGAAAATAAGAGATAAAAATTACCATAATTAACATTTAGTAGATAAATAATGGGATAATATTTCATTATAGACCAGTGATAGAGAACCTTTTGAGCTCGGTAAATCAAAATTCGTAAAAGTATAGCTTAACACGGGTGCCGTGTCACATCTAGAAATATCCATAATTTTGTGATATTTATCGCTCTAGTAAAAAAGACTGCTAAGTTTCTAGATTACGTGCTGGCGACGATCGCGCGAGAGGAGACGCGGCGCCGCGCGGCGTCATCTGGCGGGAGTAAAATGTTTTATATTCTTTCTCTGTTTTTCTTCCCCTTATTAGGGATTCTCTCTCGCTTCTGTTTTGTACACTCCTGTCTTCTATCACCTTCCTTTCTCCTACCATACGAGACAGTTTTCGTCGTCAGATAAATTCTTTCTGTCTTCCACGGGACTCAATGGTGGGACCTTTCGCTCGGTAGGCCACTTCCATACCGACTATGCTATGCATTCGTACTGCTAGAAATTCTTCGGAAGTAGTATTTAGATCGTCAGCACGCCGGCTTCCACAGCGAATTCGCATGTCTCGACAACGTCAGCGATTGCCTACTGCGCATGACGAACGACTGTCGTTTTCTAGTGGCGTCAGCCGCGCGTTGCGCGCGCCAGCGTCGCTTGCCGACGCGCCGCTTTCGCGAAGCCTCCAGCGATATGCATTTATTCATGCCAAAATTACTTTAAATATAATTTCTAACTAACTATTCCAAGTTCTAACTGGTATAAATGGCGACTAATGGTGGTGTGTGTGTCTGTGACATACCTTGCGGTCGATGTAAAATTTTATTTTTCGATTTAATTCAGTGTAAGGGTCCTTGTGGCCTTTTATTGTAATATTCATGTGCTCCTGTAGGTAAGTTTCTGGATTGCCTGCTGGCGTCGAGCGCTTCCCGTCGCAAGCTGCCGTTTTCGCGCTGAGCGAGGCGTAGCTGAGCCGGGGGCGCGGGCCGAAAAAGGGGGCTTTTTTTCGCGTCCGTAATATTTGCGGGCCCGATGCACGTTTTCGCGCTGAGCGAGGCGTAGCTGAGCCGGGGGCGCGGGCCGAAAAAGGGGGGCTTTTTTCGCGTCCGCAATATTTGCGGGCCCGGAAAACCCCCCGGAGGGAGGAAAGCCCGCTCGCTCACTAGGCAGAAACCCTGCATTTCGGCGGTGGAAATTCCGTAGAAAAGCCGGTTCTGGGAATCCAAATGATCAAACCCTGCATTTCGGCGGTGGAAATTCCGTAGAAAAGCCGGTTCTGGGGATCCAAATGATAACTCGGTACTCCTTGCGAAATACCAAAACAAGCTTCTTTGGGATTATCCCGTCGAACTCTCAAATTTCCAAAATAAACATTCTAAAAATTTAAGGCTGTACAAATTATTAAAAGAGGTTATAGGTTAGTACTTATAGCCCAAGCAGGCCGGATGGCCTGCGTAAGCCTGGCGGTAGCCAGGCCGAGCAAACGAAGCCTTACTGGTACTTACTCGCAAAAATCTACGGCCGGATGGCCTGCCGCTGCCTGCGTAGGCCTGGAGGTAGCCAGGCCGAGAACTCGCAAAAATCTATGTATGAACCGAAATTTCGTTAATTTCGTTTCGCTTCAACGATCCTTTCGTGTTGGAACATCGGTTAACACATAGATTTTTGCGAGTAAGTACCAGCAAGGCTTCGTTTGTTCGGCCTGGCTACTGCCAGGCCTACGCAGGCAGCAGCAGCCATCCGGCCTGCCTAGCTAAGGCCGGATGGCCTACCGCTGCCTGCGTAGGCCTGGCGGTAGCCAGGCCGAGCAAACGAAGTTTTACTGGTTCACCCCGTTGCCTGCGTAAATTTTTAGAATGTTTTTTTTTGGAAATTTGAGAGGTCGACCGTCGACGGGATAATCCTAAAGTATCCAAAAAAACCTAGGGAAAACCAGCTCACCGAAAACATGAAAAGTCCGCATTTCGGTTTTCAGGCTAGATATCGGCGTTTCCGTTTGCAAGCAATCCGTCAGTTTCGACGCGATCGTTCAGACGGCGCTGGATGCGGCTTGCGACGGGAGGCGATCGTCGCCAGCACGTAATCTAGAAACTTACCAAAAGGCTCATATTTTTGAAATATTTATTATTAAAAAAGCAAAAACAAATAATTCTTTACATTAGAACCGTTTTTTCCATATAATGCTTATTAGCTGAAATTCCAATTTACCTCTCATATATTTGAAAAAAGAACATTTCGAATAATTGGGCTGATTAACTGTCGTCTAACGGCATACGTTTGCAAACATCTTTTGCAACTCTAATCGAGTGCGTCCGTCTACAGTTGGGCTCACAGTACGACCGACCGACTCGACCCAAGGTTAGTATACTACAGGTGTACTACTGTCAATGGTAAAATTCACCGGATGTCACATGGTGTACGACGACGATGACATTGTCGTTTTACACGACGTCGCTTCTCTATAGTAGAAAGACTTGGGAATTCTTGATTCATTCAAATAACTTTATTCAAAAAAATTCATTAATATTTTGTATTTAATTTCTTTAATGTTTGAAATTATTGAATTAAATAAGCAAAATTAAAAAATGTTTAAAATAGAAAATTTGTATCTTTTGTATTTAATTTCTTTAATGTTTGAAATTATTGAATTAAATAAGCAAAATTAAAAAATGCTTAAAATAGAAAATTTGTATCTTATATTTAGTGTTTCCACCTGACCGGTTTTCCCCCGGACAGTCCGGTTTTTCGATTAATGATCACGGTAATTGGTTTATTTGTCCGGTTTTCTTCGAAATTGAAAATTTACAAAAAAAGTTATGAGAAAACTTGTATTTAAATTTCAAGAGTTCTGTTAAACAATGATAGGCCTATTAGTTCCAAATATCACCGCAAGGAATGAATGCGAAAGCGAAAATGTTTCTTAACATTTACGAAAATAACTGCTCAATCCTGTGGCTCAATCATCTCGTTAGTGTGCTGTATTTGATTTCTGTACTTTTTTTATACGACTAGAAATACATTCATTGCAACATTGATACAACGTATATACACGGGGAAATACGGTACTAGACCTGGTTTTTGCTGTAAACCGTGGACTATAGAAACTCCATTTAAACAATCGGCCCAATATGATTTCATATTTTTTGTAAACTGTTTTTATAATTAATTATTAATTTTAAACATTGTCAGCTTAATTTTTGCTTTAGATATATGTTTATTCTAATAAATCTTCATTTCCATGTGAATATTTAATCAGATCTACAAATTTAAATCTGTTTAATCCATTTCCAGGGAACTAAATGTTGTGTGTAAAGAGCAGAGGCAGTAAAATTAATGATAGTATGGGACTGTAGTGATATCCAAGAAATAATATTCTCATGGAAGGATTAACAATATTCCTTTCATGAGAGTTTCTGAACAGATTTCTATATTTAGTAAAAATGTAGACATCCATTCAGAAATTTCAGATGATCTGAAGGTGCAAATGTGATATTTGGAAAATTTATCATTTAATAAATAGATGTAAATTGATCTATTCAGTGTTACTGCACAACAATAATGTAACTCCATTGGTTCAAATACTCCTTTTTTTCATATCTAGATATAACTATACAGCTTCATGAAACTATCCACTGCTAATTTAAATTTCATGTGCTATGTTATACAGCAACTATATTACATTTAAACTATTCCATAATAATATTGCATTTCAAAATGATATATGATGTATACAATTTTAACATTTTGAAGTATTATCATTATAAAAAACAACTGACATTGACAAACCAAATAGATAAATCTTTGCCACAGAATGTATTAAGTGAAATATCATGTACCAAAAACTGGAAAGATAAAATCTGGTCTATTAACTAATTTATTTAATGTTATTCTCAATTAAATAATTTTAATAGTTGAACTGGAAAGTAACAAAAATCATATTTTGTATTGCCTCATGTAACTTATCACAAATCTGTAATAAAATTGGTATACCATAAAATTTATGTTCTTACAATATAAATATAGTAATGGAAACATATGAAGCAAATTAATGCATAGGAAATATATTCCATCATATTATTTTTATTTCACTTTCAATTGACTAACAAAGAAGCTTCTCAGTTCTATATTTTGGTTGAATTAGTCATGTTGAAAAATAAATGAATGTGAGACAACTAATAAGAACTATATACATAAAATAATACAGAAAGTTAAATGAGTTAAATTCTAATAAGTTTAAGAACGAAAAATTGCTTTTATTGAAAATTATTGATTTTAAAATGATAAGATGCATTTAAAATCATTTAAACTATCTGATTATTTAATTTTGTAGGAAACTTTAAAAATCAATTATATGGACCTCAAATTTGAAATCCATAACTTGAGAACGACGCCTCAGTCTCAAATGAATCATCATTGAAGTTAGGAGTCTTTAAGAGAATACGACCAATTGGGATCAGAATTTCTCTAGGGATTTAAACTCCTGAATATCATCAATAAGATAGATTTTGAAGTTACTGATTTTGAAATCAATAAATCATGAATAGTAGACTTATTTTTCCTTTTCACTGCAAAGCTTTCGTGCATAAAAAACAAAATATACATTAAATGAATATATTTCTCAATTATTTTTATTTTCTTACACATGTTATATATAATAATAAACAGATCATGGTTACCCAGATTATATCATCTCTGTTAACTATAATTTACAGCAAAATTATTATATGCCGATTCTAATTGTGATATTATATTCTGGGATCTTTTGTTTACTTAAAGGGATTTTATTAATTTAAGTTTTATAAACTATAACTGATGGTTTAAATAATGCATTTACCTTCATTTGAATAATCGCTTCCAAAGAATTCATCCATTTAGAACGCAAAACAATAATCTTAAAAACTATATGCGAAATTAAATCTACTGCAACAAAGTTTATGGATAAAATATAACCGGTATTCCGCAAAGCTTCCGTCACAAAAATATCGCCAAAACTACACTTTAAAAAATAGATTCAAATTACGAGATATTTTTATAAATTAAGCATACATTTAGAATAATTTCAATGACGTCACTTTTATTATATTTTAAAAATTTTATCATATAAATTTATATGATATCGTTGGTTTTATACAATACAATACTTTCTATAAACTCTTTTAATAAATAATTTTGTCCTTATACTGATTTTCAATTACTAAACACTGTTTTAATTTGTATTTTCAATAAGGTAAAAATATATAATATAAAATTAGTTAAAATATACTTCACGAATTTTAATTATGATAACATCGCATTTTGAACCGTTATAAAAGAACACTTATCGCACTCATGGAGATATATTATACATACATAGTGTAATACATCCATGATCGCATCTTTGTCTTTCTGCGGCGTTTCTTTCTCTTTCTTTTTGGGGGAAGATTGGCTTCATAAAAACGCGTCATCTTTTTTAGGATATGACTCAAGATCGAGTCAGCAAAAAGTTTTCTAGAGGAGTCCAGACTCAGCTTACCGTTTCCCGTCTTTCACAGTCTGGTTGTGAAGCTCGTGATTGAGTCTGGATTATTTCCATTATTTAGTAATCGGGTAACAATTGGAATGCGGAGTTTAAAACTTTCAATTTTACGTTTCTATTGTAAAATTACAGTACTAAACGATAATTATTACAAAACCACAGATTTCTATATACATAGATGGCCTGCTCATTGTTTATGTGTGTAACATTACTAGTGGGCTCAGTGGTGGGCTACTTTCACGAATGTACATTCAAAGCTATGGTAAATTGACTTTATTTTGGTGGCCAGATCTGGCCCATTTATTTTAATAAATGTGATGAACAGATTCTAATAGTTAATAAAAAGGGTGTAGAATCCAAATATGGGGTAGTAAACCATTTTTTTATTATAATTTTTTATAAATACACGATTTCGATAATTCGAACGAAGTGCTCAAAATGATCCAATTTTCGCGTTTTCCTAATCATTTAATGTTTCGACAAAGAGAAAAACAGATTTAAAGAATCGCATATAATAATGTTTTTTTTATCACAATGCACCCATCGAGGATGCATTGTGATAAAAAAAAAAACATTATTATATGCATTTATGCTAAAAAATGTAGAGTTATGAAAAATAAATACAAATGAGGGAGTGGAAAAAATTTGTTTTGACAAAAAATATAATTAAACAATACACACAAAGATAATTACACTATTAAATCAAACAACAGCCTATCCTTATTAAGTTTATTTTAAACTTAATAAAGATAAGTTGTTATTTGATATTAATTGAATAATATTATTATACTATAATATAATATTAATTAATTGAAAAAACACGTGAAAATGAACCAAGTGGAATGACACTATTAAATCAAACAACAGCCTATCCTTATTAAGTTTATTTTAAACTTAATAAAGATAAGTTGTTATTTGATATTAATTGAATAATATTATTATACTATAATATAATATTAATTAATTGGAAAAACATGTGAAAACGAACCAAGTGGAATGTCGATAAACGGCTTTTGTTCTCAGCGGTTTCGTTTCTGAAGCTTACAGTATTAATTGAATAATATTATTATACTATAATATAATATTAATTAATTGAAAAAAACACGTGAAAACGAACCAAGTGGAATATCGATAAACGACTTTTGGTCTCAGTGGTTTCGTTTCTAAAGCTTACAATAGCCAATAAGAATAGTTCACATCAACCAATGACAGTAGCTTCACTGCATTGCTATCTTCAGATTTAGAAAGGAAAAACAAAAGCACCAGGCTATCTAGTAGTAAATAGAAATCTGTGGAAATCACTCACTCGACGTTCTTGTGCAGTGTTGCCGTAGTTCACATCAACCAATGACAGTAGCTTCACTGCATTGCTAGCTTCAGATTTAGAAAATGAAAACAAAAGCACCAGGCTATCTAGTAGCATGGTCTATAAATATATATGGTCGTTCTACTCCTACCGATAACAATAGAAAAACTGTTAAGATTAGATTTTAATCACCAGGGCGGCGTTGTTGTCACACATAGTATAATAGCAGACGAATCTGTATAGAGCAGCAGAATGCCCTTTGTTCAATAATACTAAGAAAAAGTCTAACAGGTCATGAAATCTCAACGCCCTTTACATAGTCTATCGCCCCCCTATCGCCCCTTTTTGTTCCAGAGCCCCCTTCGAGAACAAGAACGCCCCCTGGGGGCGATATCGCCCAGGTTGAGAATCACTGGTCTATACGAACTGTAGCAAACACGATAAATAACTTTATCGTGTTTGACGATCATGAATGAAAAGTTTGAGAAGCACTGGTCTATATGAACTGTAAGGGTGACACGCACTCGCCGATTTATTGTCTATATGAATTGTAGGATCTCGAACAGACTTTTGTTCTTCTTCTAATGGAATCCGAAACTGCGACGTCACACCACTCGCAGGTATCAAGTTCTTCTAATGGAATCCGAAACTGTGACGTCACACCACTTGCAGGTATGAAGTAATATATAACACAAATAATATATAACACAAATAAACAACTGAATTGACTTTGTTCGCAGAATTTAAAATAATAATCGTCTAGAAATTATCTTTAAAAACTAGTGAACTGTTGCACGTCTATTTTTAATTAATTAAATAAATCTTTAAGAAACTAAAAACTAGTGAACTATTGCAAATCTATTTTTAATTAATTAAATAATTATTTTTCATTACTATATCTGTTGCACGTCTATTTTTAATTAATTAAATAATTTGCTTTCATTATTGTGTTAATTATCATTTACTTAAATATATTTTTATATGGTTATAATTTTAATAATGATATTGTTTTTATCATTTAGTTAAATATATTTTTATATGGTTATAATTTTATTAATTGTTATAATGATATTGTCGGATTTGAATTGATTGTTAAAAAAAATAACGATTAACTGAGCTAATTAATCACGTAATGCTCGAACTGTTTTACAGAGCTCTATTTTGTCGGAAGTTCACATAATCAGGAGTCATTAACCAAAGCATATGTCGCTATTTTGTCGGAAGTTCACATAATCAGGAGTCATTAACCAAAGCATGTGTTTTTGTCGGAAAGTTCACATAATCAGGAGTCGTTAACCAAAGCATGCGTCGTTAACCAAGACAGCCACATAATCAGGAGTCGTTAACCAAAGCATGCGTCGTTAACCAAGACATAGTTTTCTTTAAAAACTCGTCGTTAACCAAGGTCGTCGTTAAACAAGGTACCACTGTATATACATATACATATATATATATATATATATACATTCAAACAAGAACATATTATATACGAAATAAATTCTTACAAATCATAAATATCATGCTCACTTTGAATCTTCACGTAATAGAACATCTTCATAATCTGTAAGGTGTAGGCTATTATTGATATGTTTGACAACTGGGTATGTGGTATAGTTAGATGTTCCATTGAAGTAGTTTATGTTATAAATTAATATTTCACTTGTTTGAAAATAGTTTTCTGCAAATTATTTGTAATCTTGAAACAGTAATCAATAATAAATTTTTAACAAACATATTCCTAATGCCATAAACAAAATCAAAAAAGCATTTGGATTTAAATAATAACAGAATTTTAAGGACAAGTCTGGTCTCATTATCTAGATTAGTGGTCTCCAAAGTGCGGTACGCGAGACGATATCTCCAAAGTGTGGTATGCGTACCCCAGGGGGTACGCGAAATGATACCTGGGGTACAGTGAAAACAATTTTTATATATTATTATTTGTAGACCTACAAGCTGCTAGATCACTGAATATTAAAACTAAATATCGAAATAAAAAAACTTGGAACCAGACTTTCGTATTGCAGTATCAGATAACATCAAACCAGCATTTTCAGAAATTATTAAACAAATGCAAGCCCATTATTCTCATTAAATTTTAATAAGAAAAATAAATATGGATCTATGTTTATAATAATGTGCATTTATGGCTTTTTTGGATATTTTATAAGGCCTTATTTTCTCTTTAAAACACTAATTACAATAGATATCTGCTCAATCAATTGGGGGTACGCGCCATTTATTTTTTCTGTCTTAGGGGTACGCAGTCAAAAAAGTTTGGAGACCACTAGATAACAGCTATATTACGTAATATTATATGTTTAGAGAATTTACATCTCCCTATTTCCCATTTATTGCGTTTTCAATATAAACAATAATTGAGCTACTATTCTGTTTAGTAGAATTTTAAATGTTCACAAATAGTCTCAAATTGAAAATAAGTTAAAATTTTGAGGAGTTCTAGTCTCTTTGAAATTACCTTCCTGATGTAAAGTTAGTTGAATAGTTCATAATTGAATAGTTTATTCGGAATATTCCTTTCAATATTTGTTAGAATCATTTCGAATAATCGATTTACAGTATTTTTATTATATAGTAGAGTAAATCTACTAAATAGTAAATTGCTTAGGGATTGAAAGATACATATTGTCAAATTTTATGCTCAATCATTTATATTTGTATTTATACTTTTATGTTAAAGAATCAAAAACGAAACTTGTAAAAGTATAACGATTATTATATAACAGGGCCGCCGAGAGGGGGTGACATCTGAGACTTTTGTCACGGGCCCCGCATTGAAAAGGGCCCGACCGTCGGGTCCTGACGTGTATGATAGTTCACAGGCCGCCCCTGAGCGCACTACCACCCAAAGCAATCATGCCAAAATAAACTATTTTATATATAAAATGGTTTGTAATGTATCGAATTTTGAATTTATTGTATATCTTAAATAAATGTTTAATGTTTTATATGATTTTTTTTTATTAAACCAAAGTGATGCACTTTTCTAAGTGGGGCCCGGACCATAGACTGTCACGGGCCCGAAAATTTCTCTCAGTGATCCTGTTATATAATATATGGAATTTTTATTATTTTAAAAATAAATCGTTTATTTATAATTGATACCTACGATAACTCACCTGATGCATTTCTGCTAAAAAAATTCCTCGGTCAATCAGTCGGCCCAATGCATTCTCAAATGCCAGCCATTTTAATGGTATTTCCATTCCAACGTGTGATTGCTGTGAAGCCATTTCTTCAATACATTTCTTTAAATTTAATAATTGTTCATCTTGAGAAAGATTTTCAATAGCAAAGAAATAAGGTAAAACATGATGATAATAAGGATATTTTCTTAAATGATCTTTGATTTTATTAAAACATTCTTCTATCTAAAAAAATATAAAGAAAATGACTTCATAAACAACATTTATAATTTTATAAATTGATCTTCATCAAACTAAAGTGTAATTCATACCATTCTTTCTCTCATTTCTTGATCAGAATGAACTAAATCTCTGTGTGTTCCTACAAATATCACAACAGGCAACAATATTGGAGATGAAGATTTATCTTCTGTATCTTTATTATCATTGTTTCCACTATTATGACCTATAGATATATGAATAGCTGAAAGCCACATGTGGAATATTTGTATAGTTGTGAGTTCATTGCTATCTGGAAGTTCTAACTGAAATTATAGCAATAATAAAATCACAAAAAATTTTTTTCATAATTATAGATTTTAAATAATTTTGAACTCCAATTATTCCATATAGTTTTAAAATACAGTAAAATTTACCCATTTTGAATTGTTTAATTCCAATGGTTCATCGAGATCTTTTGTCAAGTCAAATACTAAAATGTATATTGCTTGGGGTGATAAAAATAACTAGAAAATAAAATATGAAAATTTATATTAAGAATCTTGTAGAATCTTTTTATAAATATTAAATGATTAAAATCATCTTCTTGTGATGACGTCACGATTCTGTGAAAAGGCCTTCTCTATCTAGGTGGTGTTGGCACAGCTACTTAGGAAGGAGATCCTCGAATTAATCATTACTATTACAGAAATAAAGCCTAGGCCTCCACGACCAGCAAAATCTGTCGCAGGCGCTCACCATGAAGCCTCCAGCACTCCCAACGAAATCAAGGAAGACACCGAAGAACAGGTGATAGACAGGTGGGACGCTGGTCGGATGGCCCGATCACACCGGCCTCCGACAATTGGACAGAGCTACCACATGTATCCACCACCACAGTAGATGAAGCAATCATTAGATAGGCATTTAAGGTAGGAAGGGCCCGCTTAGATGATGTTAACAACAGCAAAAAAATGAAGGCAACTGTTCTAACGCCTATAGGGATGTCGCGCCCTCTCTTTTAATAAGAGTTCGGGAGCATTGCCACTCTCAATCCCAACCATCATCGGGGATTCTTCCCCGCGAGAATCTTTTGGTTGGGACAGACCAGATGAAAGCGAAACGCTTTCAAGACTCAATGTTCAAGATTTCATGACCTCCCAACAAAGATCAATCACATTGGTCGACAGCATTAATAACAGTACTCAAGCGCGTTTTTCGATTGGAGTCGGACGAGGCTATTCTCAAAATCGCCGACGATTGTGAATGCGCGAAATGCGCAACTTTCTTATGTGCACCGTAGGAACAAATTCGGAGATATAATATTCTATTCTATTGCTGTACGAGGATTGGAAATACCTCAATATATATGTTTTTATTCCTGTTTTTTTTTCTTTCTCCAATTATTATTCTTAACATTATTATTGATAGCCTTCGACGAATATGATACTCAATTATTAAGGATGCGAGAGCATGTAGAGGGGTTACAACAATTAACGCGTAGAGTACAGTTGGCAATGATTCACTTTTCATACTGGAACCATACTGCAACGGAAGTAGAGAATTTAAATCGAGACTTGACAGAACTAGACGCCAAATACAGAGATTTGAAGTCGTTAGAGACTCCAGACCCGACATACAGAGGAAAATGAGCAGTAATCATATTACTGAAAAATATTAATAAATGTCGTTTGTTTATTATAAATGCATTATGCTGATATCCCTAAATTCTGTAAATTATTCGATAGTGAGATAAAAGAGTTATCACCAAACTAACACTATACTCCGTCTCACTCTCAACTGATAGTGACGTCACGCGATCTTCGGTTGTAACTATCCGCTTCAAAAATAAATCGCAGAATTATTTTCTTTACAATAGGTTTTAATTTCAAATCAAGTACGTAGTTTTTAATACTTTTTTATAGTTGTAAATAATTTCAGTAATGTACTGGTGACAATCACCGGATAGAAATATAGATCTAGCGATCGTCTGTTAACGAGATTACCGTATTTGCTAAAATGGCTTCTTGTTCGAACGCGAGAAATAACGTGAGAGGAAAGTGTCTTCATAGTCAAAGTAAACAAATTGTTCTGAACGTTTACAGCAAATTATTAGAGCAAAATCCAGATAAACCAATTACTGTCATAACGGATATGGTAGCAGATCTAACTGGTGTTTCTGTAGCGTCGATCTTCAGAGCAAGGAGGGAATTGAAGATAAAAGGAAAACTGTCAACGCCGAAGAAATCGCATTCTCAAATTGGAATAACTGATCGTTTAACCAAATACGACGATTTTGAAAAGACTGCAATCCGTAGAAAGGTACATGATTACTTTTTTTGTAACGAATGTCCAACTTTAAAACAGTTGCTAACCGATGTAAATAACGACGACAGTTTGCCGACGATATCACGAGCCACAATACATCGTTTACTCCGTGATCTCGGATTTAGGTTTGAAAAACGAGCTCGTAATTCCCTACTAATAGAACGTGATGACATTATTTCATGGCGGCATAAATATCTTCGAAAAATCAGATCATTTCGTAGAGAAAATAGATCTATTTACTATTTGGATGAGACCTGGTGTAACGCTAGTCAGTGTTTAAATAATGTTTGGCAAGATAAAACTATACAATCTACTCGAGATGCATTTATGAAGGGTCTTTCGACAGGTGTAAAAAATCCAAGTGGAGCAGGCGAGCGTCTGATTATTTTACATGCTGGAAGCATTAATGGTTTTGTGAATGGTGTTGGTCGTGTATTTAAATCAAAAAAGACGATCGATTACCACGAAGAAATGAATGGTGACTATTTCGAAAAGTGGTTTAAAGAGTTTCTTCCTAAATTAAATCCTAATAGCGTTATAGTTTTAGATAATGCGCCGTATCATTCGGTTAAGGAAGAAAAACTCCCTACCAAGTCATGGACAAAGTCAGATATACAAGCCTGGTTGAATGCAAAATGTATTGATTGGCAGCCAGATATGTTAAAATCGGAATTAATGGAAATTGTTAACAATCAAAGGAGCAGATTTAATAGCTATCGCATCGATAAATTAGCGGCCGAAGCTGGTCATACCGTACTGCGGCTTCCTCCTTATCATTGTGAACTAAACCCAATCGAGCTTATATGGAGTCAAATGAAAGGCTATGTGGCACGTCGAAACACTACCTGGAAATTGTCAGACGTGAAAATACTTTTAGAGGAAGCAATTAACACTATTACACCTAAATCGTGGAGCGATTGCATTGACTATGTTAAGAAAATAGAAGAGAAATTTTGGATTCTTGACGGCCTACTTGATGAAGATGTACCACCCGTGATAATTAATACTGCCGAGTCAACTGAATCTGACACGGATTTATCTGATGTCGAAAATTTGCTGTAAACGTTCGGAACAATTTCAAACAATAAAACAGCCCTTTTTAGGGCTATATATTTTGATAAAGGGAGCCAAATCGTTTATCATACTGTATATATAATAGTTAAGTATAACTTAAAAATATTCCTGAAACTGAGAATTTTGCTTTAATAGCAAATTGAATAAAAAAAAATTAAAAACAGATAATTATGGTTGTGTTTATTTTTCTATTATTCAAGCAATGAATTATTGTAAATTATATAAAATATAAATATAGATATAAATGTGAAAAGAACATCCACAGCTGACCGATCAGACGACATGGCCAACGCCGGCAGCGGAGTAATACATTTTTAGCACTTCGCCGGTTAATGACGTCTTTTCTGACGTCACTATCAGTTGAGGTTGAGACGGAGTATAGAGTACTTCAATGGTGTTCGAATATCAATCTCCCTTAAGACTACCTTGATTGAGAATATTTAAGATGAGTACTCTTTATAGAAACAGTCTTGGCAATAGTAGTCTTGACACTTCGAACACAGGATATGATTGAATTAAGGTGCCAACTAGTACTTTAGTGCCAACAAGCGTATAAGCCCTCTTATGACCAAATTGTTATGCTATATTTTATATAAATAAAATATTGTATTTTAGGAATTAGTTTAAAATTATTCGAAATAATTTTTAAGAAATAAAATTCAAAATTTCCGGCATTTGAAAACAAAATTTTTAATCAAAGGTATACAATATAGTAGATACATCGATAAGAAGATATAAAAGTATTGTAAAATAAATTATTTTATCATTGAATAATTACCATATAGTAGTTAATTTAAGTTATGCTTTTTATTTCAAAGAATACAAAACAAGAATTTATTAATGTGCATATTGGGTTAAAGTATTGGGGTTATCTGCTAAAAACCTTTATTAATAATCATTTCCTGTGTATTTCTTTTCAGTAGTCTATCGGATATTGCACGTATTACAATAAAAATATTTAAAGTTTCACGAAGAAGAGAGTTAACATGGAAAAATAAATATACAGTATATAATATCTTTAATTATCTCCGTATATTATGTTTCATATAAATCTTTCGTTTAGCAATTTTTTCATAATATAAAAGAATTGTTGGTTGGTTAGGTAGGTTAAAAGAAAACGTGATATTCGCTGTGAAAGCTTCTAAAATTGACGAAATGCTATTAATAATTGCAGCTTAAACATATATTATTCTAAACAACACATTAAGAAGGAGAGTGTGGTCCAATGTAGAGATTCCCAAGTTCGGTCAAAACAACATTTTTTAAGATAGAGGAAGTTGAAGTTAACAAACTTGATGCCACCAGTGGGAAAGAACCCAAGTAGCAAAAATTTCTGTTGTAACTTCTTTAAACTTCAACAAAGAAAAACATTTGCCAGGCATACGGAGTGTTATACAAATATAGTGTAAATTGTGTGCAAAATCTCATTATTTGAAAAGACATCATGCATTACGTATAGAAAATGGAAATGATCCATATATTTGTTTGCCACTATAAAGAGAATGTCCATTTGCCCTACAGTGCTGTCCGTTTGCCCCTATAGTGTAGGGCAAACGGACAGCACGCATTCTTTGTAAAAATCAATTACCGTATTACAAAATTTTAGCGCTACTGACAAAAGTAAATGTTAAGTGCTTCGATAGCTTACACCTTACCGAATATAAGAATAAATATAATAATCTGTTAATAAAAATTCGTTGTTAAATCTAAATTATTATTATTTAAAATATTTAACTGTGCCGCCAAATTTAAAACATTAAAATGAGTTCCTCAACAGAAAAAAGGTTGAGAAACACTGAATAGCTACATAAGATTAAGATACATGTGTTAGCTATATAAAATCAATTTGATATTTGTTTTTTGCCGCCCGGGTTCGGTGCATCCTCTGCACCCTCGGGTTGGCGCTGCCTTGCGTTTATATCTATTGGATTTGTCGAAAGATGTTTAAATTGTAATAAAAACTAAATTAAAATTTATATACAATAAACAAGTTATTCCTAAAGCATCTGGATAAATTTAATCACAGATGCTGCTCATCAATACAAAACAAAAAGTCCATATAAACAGGGATCCAGAAATGTTCCCTTTTTGAGATAATACAAGGTGTAAAAGCATAAAATTTAGTAGAACTATTTATCTCATAATGGCTGTAATAAATTATATCTTGATATCAACTGTAATAAAATGAAGTGCACATTAATTACAACATTCTGTAAGCTATTGGGACAATCTATGAATGGCTGCAAATAAATCACGATTTTGCTCTTTCATGGGTGTTAGGTATACGACCTATGGTTTTACATCTTATATTATCTCGAAAAACAGACATATCTGGACCCATTTTTATAGGGACATTTTGCTTTGTATTGTGCTTTGTGTTTATAGGGACTTTTTGATGAGTAGTATCTGTGATTTAAATTTGGTCAAATCTTTTATGACAACTATTGCTAATCAAAATATGAAAATAGGTGTTCACAGAAACGATGCAATTTAATGCTTGCACCGTTACTGTGAGCACCACAATCATTCCACGTTAAAAGTTCGTCAGATAGCGTCGTTTACTTATTATTTTATGCGTGATATACAGTCAAACCTTTTTAAGCCGCCACCATCGGTTCGAAGGTCCTCTCTGGCAGGAAGAGAGGGTGGCGGTATATGGAGGGTTTATGGTAACATGTGAGAAAACATGTATAGACTAGAATGACATTGGGTACGCGCCATTTATTTTTTCTGTCTTAGGGGTACGCAGTCAAAAAAGTTTGGAGACCACTAGATAACAGCTATATTACGTAATATTATATGTTTAGAGAATTTACATCTCCCTATTTCCCATTTATTGCGTTTTCAATATAAACAATAATTGAGCTACTATTCTGTTTAGTAGAATTTTAAATGTTCACAAATAGTCTCAAATTGAAAATAAGTTAAAATTTTGAAGAGTTCTAGTCTCTTTGAAATTACCTTCCTGATGTAAAGTTAGTTGAATAGTTCATAATTGAATAGTTTATTCGGAATATTCCTTTCAATATTTGTTAGAATCATTTCGAATAATCGATTTACAGTATTTTTATTATATAGTAGAGTAAATCTACTAAATAGTAAATTGCTTAGGGATTGAAAGATACATATTGTCAAATTTTATGCTCAATCATTTATATTTGTATTTATACTTTTATGTTAAAGAATCAAAAACGAAACTTGTAAAAGTATAACGATTATTATATAACAGGGCCGCCGAGAGGGGGTGACATCTGAGACTTTTGTCACGGGCCCCGCATTGAAAAGGGCCCGACCGTCGGGTCCTGACGTGTATGATAGTTCACAGGCCGCCCCTGAGCGCACTACCACCCAAAGCAATCATGCCAAAATAAACTATTTTATATATAAAATGGTTTGTAATGTATCGAATTTTGAATTTATTGTATATCCTTTAAATAAATGTTTAATGTTTTATATGATTTTTTTTATTAAACCAAAGTGATGCACTTTTCTAAGTGGGGCCCGGACCATAGACTGTCACGGGCCCGAAAATTTCTCTCAGTGATCCTGTTATATAATATATGGAATTTTTATTATTTTAAAAATAAATCGTTTATTTATAATTGATACCTACGATAACTCACCTGATGCATTTCTGCTAAAAAAATTCCTCGGTCAATCAGTCGGCCCAATGCATTCTCAAATGCCAGCCATTTTAATGGTATTTCCATTCCAACGTGTGATTGCTGTGAAGCCATTTCTTCAATACATTTCTTTAAATTTAATAATTGTTCATCTTGAGAAAGATTTTCAATAGCAAAGAAATAAGGTAAAACATGATGATAATAAGGATATTTTCTTAAATGATCTTTGATTTTATTAAAACATTCTTCTATCTAAAAAAATATAAAGAAAATGACTTCATAAACAACATTTATAATTTTATAAATTGATCTTCATCAAACTAAAGTGTAATTCATACCATTCTTTCTCTCATTTCTTGATCAGAATGAACTAAATCTCTGTGTGTTCCTACAAATATCACAACAGGCAACAATATTGGAGATGAAGATTTATCTTCTGTATCTTTATTATCATTGTTTCCACTATTATGACCTATAGATATATGAATAGCTGAAAGCCACATGTGGAATATTTGTATAGTTGTGAGTTCATTGCTATCTGGAAGTTCTAACTGAAATTATAGCAATAATAAAATCACAAAAAATTTTTTTCATAATTATAGATTTTAAATAATTTTGAACTCCAATTATTCCATATAGTTTTAAAATACAGTAAAATTTACCCATTTTGAATTGTTTAATTCCAATGGTTCATCGAGATCTTTTGTCAAGTCAAATACTAAAATGTATATTGCTTGGGGTGATAAAAATAACTAGAAAATAAAATATGAAAATTTATATTAAGAATCTTGTAGAATCTTTTTATAAATATTAAATGATTAAAATCATCAAAATTATAAAATTAAAACTTGTTTTTAAAAAAATATATATTTGTATTCATTTATAATTTTCTCTCATAAATTTAAAAATGAAATTTCTTTATTTTTATTATATTCTAAAATATTTCTGAATAAATATAACCAATTTTTTGAAAAAGTGAGGCTTTTTAGAAACTATTGAGCTTCATTAAATTATGAAGTTTTCATATTTTGTCATTAAAAGTGATCTAGACACCATATCTTTTAACCTTGTAGCATCAACTACTTAAAAATGGCGGCCATTCAAACTTTAGACTTCAAACTTTCTTAACATATCTTAAACTATTTAATAGATGATTTTTGATATTTAGGAGGAAGATCAAATCATTGAAAATGATTTATTCAACATGTCAATTACTTATTTAATTCAATAATATAAGAATGGGGGACATTCAAACTTTAGAAGATTTTCTCTAATGACTTTTGAAACATTTATTAAGCTCAGTAAAAAGAATCAGATCATTGAATCAATCTTGAAAAAAAATCAGTTAACAGTTTAGCTTCGGATCTATTTAAGAATGGAATTATTCAAAATTTTGATGTTCAAAATTTTTTGATAATTTTTTTAACATTCAATGATGGATTTATTTTAGTATAGCAACTATAATCATTTCAAACCAGTGAATATGTTCAGAAATCAGGCGATTAATTATTTTCAGAACTGCTCATTTTTTCCAATAAATATTACAATTATAAATAATTTCATTTATGTTGGAATTATTTAATTTTAATTAATTATTCCAAATTAAAAAAAAAACAATTTAATTCAATAAACTTCTGAGCATTATGTTTTTCATTCTGTTAAATAAGTGAAAAATCAAAATGATTGCGAATATTTTTTTCATTTGCATTTAACAACAATAAAAACATATAAAGTAAGATCCCGCTTAACGTTGCTCCGTTTAACGCTGTTTCAATGTAACGGGGTTTTTTCAGAATTCTATTTTTTATTTATTTATTCATTTTGGCGCGGTTTTTCAAACCGTTATACTCAAATAAATCCGAAATTGCACTAATTTGTTGCTTTGCTATTTCTATGTCATCTTGCAATACGTTTGATATCAGTTCAGTGCAGTACAGTTCATATTTATGATCGTTCATCAACACTATTTTACAGTTAAAGTTTAGCCACTATAACGGAAATTATGGATCAGCTTATACAAAATGATCCAAATTTTGATGGAAGTTCAAAGGCAAGACGAAATGTCATGGACAGTTGCTTGCTGAATGAAAGAGGAAAAGGCAAACGATTTTTCGATGATTCTTAACGAAAAACAAAAAGTATCAAATGAGGAAGAACTTTCCTCATCACAAACAAATTATTTACTCGAATACTTTTGATTTTCATGAATACAAATCGATATTTTTAAGAATTTTTTCACCAATATTTGTGAAATACAAATCGATATTAGCCAATATTTTTGATTTTCACGAATGATTTATGAATACAAATCAATATTAGCAATAATTTTTTCGTGAATGATTTATGAATACAAATCGATATTAGCAATAAAAACCTGTAATTAATGTAATACAATAGTAATAATACATGTTACAAAATAAAAAAGTATGCATATTTTTTTTATTCATTGTCTGTTTCATCTATTACCTTTATTTACGTCTCGTTTAACGCTGTTTCATTTAGTGCTGGATATTTTTGGAACTTATCCCCCGTGTTAAACGAGATCTTACTGTATAGGAATTTTTCTATAATTTTAATAGTGCATATAATATTAAAAATATTCTTATAAATAATTATTTGATTCGAGATGAATAATTAAAATTTTACCTGATGTAAAATGAAATATTTTGGATGACCATTATAATCCCATATATTAAATGTTATACACGGATTTTGTATTGATCGTTTTTTACTTTCATTTTGATCCCATTCTTGCACACTTTCGGCTTCCTTAAGCATGGATTCAACTAATTCTACTACCCTCTCTGGCAAATCACATGGAATATCTTCATTTTCAAACATATATCCTTCAATACAATCTTTATTTATCTATAAAATTACATTCTGTATGACTAAAAAAATGCATTTAATATTTTTTAATTTCTTATGAAGCATATAATTTACTATTTGTTTAATTCCAGATAATCCTTCTTCTTTTAATGATTTTCTTGTAAGGCTAGATTGTAAACGTAAGGCACTTCGTACTAAAGGGGTTATTTTTTTTTCTTCCGATTTCTTCTTTCTTTGTAACAATAATTCTCGTACTACGTTAGCAGCTATTGCACGGTAATATTCTTCTTCAGGATTATAATCTTGGACTGAAATAAAAATAATTATACATATATCTTTCATTAATAAATCCGTAATTAATAGCTATTAGTAGAAAATTACTCAGATTAACCAATCAATTTATTAAAGGTTGAACGTTTTCAGTATAATTCAAAAGTCTTCTTCAAATCTGATTAACCGCTTATCTGATTAAATAAGTCAAAATATCATTTTCCTTATCAAAATTTTCTCGGAATATTATTTATAATAAGCTTGTCTTATACTGTATATCTCTTTTGATATTAGTTTCTACACATCCTTTATTTAAAAAAACTTTTCAGACATAAAAATATGGTTTCATAAAAACAAAATCATAAAATTGTTTTATAATGTTGTTTTTATGCATTTCATTAGATATTCAATTTTTTGTCTTAATAAAATTTTTATTATTTAAGAATTTATTTATTTTAGCGTAATTATTCTCAATTATATATTCATAATTGTTACTTAAAATATGTTATAATGTATAATCATAGTACTATATAGGATTACATAATACTGTATATATTACGAAAAAGAATATAGTATGATGATTTTAATCTGATAAGTTGATCTGGATAAAAATCAAGCTCGTGAACAGAATATAAAATCTATATATAATAATAAAATATCCATTGGACAATTACTAAAACTAATTGAATTTCGGGGAAAAAAAAAACATAGGAATATTGTTATATTTGAAAGTGTGCCAACCTCCCTCAAATAATTTTTCCCCCTGTATTTGTTTTATTTATATTATAAATTATTTTATGAGGAGTCTTATTATATTAATAGGTCTTTTAATTTTAACATTATTTAAGTCTAAATTATTGTATGACATCATATCAATATACATTTATTATAACAAAACTAGAAAAATTTAGAAAGTTTGTATAATTTAACAAGAATAAGATCTTTATGACTGTAATTAACTCTATTTATAACTTTTATTAAATTAGATAAATAAAAGTTAGCATCTTTTAATCGATTTTTCTAGCTGCCGCCCTGAATGGATTCAATTTCCTCTCCAAAATTAGAATGTCAAAATATCAAATTTTATATTTTCTGATCTAGAATTTATTAATACTTTATATTTTAAAAATTTTGTTTTAATTTATTACATAACAATTACTTCCTATATTTATATTTTAAAATACAATACATAAATGATTTATCCTCAAGTTGAATGTATTTTATTTTATTTTTATTCATAATAAGAATAGAGATTATATATAAATGTTCAATTATAATAAAAAAATTATAATGATATATTATTATATTTATATATACAACACTAATTTATACAATACTGGGTATACAGTATATAAATATACAGGTAGGACTCGATTAGTGCGAGTTCGAATAATGCGATTTCGATTAGTGGGACTTATAAAATTGATACTGTTTTTCAGTTAGTGCGAGCAAATATTCGATTAATGCGAGTTGTAAGCCTAGACCAGTCTTACAACAAAGCTCCGTCTCCTTTTATGATGTCAGTTAACAAATTACCGCTAATTTTCGGTTAGTAAAACCGGACGAGGAGTAGTCCAAGAACAGTCACTTGGCTTTGAAGGGGTGAAACATCAGAAAGATGGGCTTTTTGCCGTTAACTGTTTAA
>AYEL01091076.1:0-41416 GCA_000484575.1 Olivierus martensii | reverse complement strand
AAAAATAAGAGAACTGAAGAGGGCTAAAATATGAAATAAGCCGAAATGTATATTCTACATGAGCCATGCGATTGTACTTTAGATTAATTTAAGATTTATAAATGTGTATTAAATCTTTTTAAAGAAGTAATGATTTTTAAATAAGTGTTGTCAATAATAATTAACATAGTGCTGAATAATTCGAATGATAGAGATATCCAAAAAAATTAATGGTTTACTAGTTAATATTTAATTTTATTTGCCTCTCCATAGCTTACAAAAACGGAAGGAAATGTGTTTGTAACGGACTCCATCGTAGCAACATTGATGTGTGCCACAAGATCAGCCTATTCGTGGGATATCGTAGTTCAGGTATGAAGTAGATATTTTCAGAAAATTTATTTTTCTTCGAACGCTTTTTTAATTTTGCATCGGACAATTTTCTTTCAGCATGTTGGAAATAAATTATTCTTTGACAAGAGAGACGAATCCGAATTTGGTAAACGCATAAATAATTTTTATAAGAATAATTTATAAATAAATTTTTACTTACCGATAGAAAATATTGATTTTTCTTTCCGTCTTCTTTCCTAGATTTATTAACTGTCAACGAAACTGCCGCAGAACCACCTCACGAAGAAGGAAATAACATTAATTCTCCCAGAAGTTTAGCGTTAGAGGCTACTTTTATTAATCACAATTTTTCGCAACAAGTCTTGAAAATGGTAATTTTTTTATATAAATTAATCCCTTTAATGTGTTGTTTTTAAAATAATGTTTTCTTTAAAAGGGAGAAGAAAAATACGAATTCGAAAATCCTAATCCCTTTATTCAAGACGAAGAAGAAGGAGAAGTAGCTTCCGTAGCTTACAGATACAGAAAATATGATCTTGGAGATGATGTAGAATTAATCGTTCGTTGCGAACACGATGCTGTGATGCATGGGCCCAACGGAGAATTACAGTTTATAAACATCAAAGCCCTTAACGAATGGGATCCTAGAGTAAATTCATAGAAAAATAATCATGGGCCCAACGGAGAATTACAGTTTATAAACATCAAAGCCCTTAACGAATGGGATCCTAGAGTAAATTCATAGAAAAATAATAGCTAGTTTATTATTATAATTTATTTATTTTATGGTTTTTTTTTTTAGTGCTCTGGAGGAATCGATTGGCGTCAAAAATTAGATACCCAACGTGGAGCAGTGTTAGCCAACGAATTGAAAAATAATTCTTGTAAATTGGCCAAATGGACTGTGCAAGCCCTTCTGGCAGGTTCGGATCAAATTAAGTTTGGGTGAGTATTTTTATTTTTGAGTTTTTTTCATTTAGAAAAAATTCAAGTCTGATTCTAATTTATTTTGTTTCTGTTCGAAGTTATGTTTCTCGAGTTCACATAAGAGATTCGTCCAAACACGCTATTCTCGGCACACAGCAGTTTAAACCGAAAGAATTCGCCGATCAAATAAATCTTAACATGGATAATGCTTGGGGCGTACTGCGTTGTATCATCGACACATGCATGAAATTAAAACAGGGAAAATATCTCATACTGAAAGATCCTAATAAGGTATGTTACTAATTAAGGTAATTAATCATTAATAAATATGTATAAATCTAATTATTTTCCTTTACTTTTAGCCGGTTATCAGACTTTATAACATACCGGAAAATACTTTCGAAACGGATGAAGAAGCGGATTCTGAAGAGGAAGAAACTGGTAAGTTTTGACAGCCTTTTGAATGTTCTATTGAGAGACCAAACTGCATTATTAAGGTTAAAAAATGATCAGTTTTATTGTTTAAATATTAATTATTGTATTTGTTTACATATTAATGTAAAGTCCGGTGACAAATGACTTTTCGAAGTTCATGGATGTCGAAGTCAAAAATGTTTAATAAATAAATTGTCTTTATATAAAGCATTGTTGTTTCTAAGTCGTTGGTCTCGTAATTATAACAGTTAATTATTTAGTTAAAAACTCTTTGCATTCAGTTAATTGTCAGTCTAAATTATTCCTTTGTTAAAATTTCAGAAGAGAAGAAGAAGCCTCTAGATTTCACCACTGATAAATAAAATAAGAAATCGTTCTGTTGTAATCATTGTTTAAAAATAAGAAACTCACTGTTCTTGTTTTAAATTATGAATTGTGAAGATAAATGTTTTTGTAAACAAAAAGAAAAGGAATATGTGAAAGTTAATTTCAATAAAAACACTGAACAAAAAAATTGTTTCTTTATATGTTTTTTCAATAAAACTTTTTAAATTCATTTTTCCCTTCCTCCAAAAATTTCGATTATGATGGTGGTGATAATTTGTCCAATAAAATATCAGTAAATTTATTTCTTTGTGTATATTCCTTATTTAGAAACGTGCAACAACATATTTTTAAAGTGATGAACAAAAGCTTTAAGCAACATTGTTAATTACTATTATTGCAAACGAGTAAACTAAATTTTCTCTGGCTGTTGGAAAAGCTATGACGTAGCTGAAAGATATTTTTGGTTCTTAATTTCGGAGAACAACTTATATCTAACTTTTGGAGAAAAGAAAGATGATGTGCGAGAAAATGAAAATGTCATTACTCATTTTAATCTTCCAAAAAAATAAAAAATATACATTTCAAATACGAATTTTTATAGTTTTCATTTTATTATTTATTGCTGTGTAAAGTACGCAAAAAAAAAAAAAAATTGAATATAAATTTATTTTTTGCTGTGTAAAGTACGAAAAAAAAAAAAAAAATTGAATATAAATTTATTTTTATGGTTAACTTTATCGAATGTTGGAAGAGTTTTGGAGGCGAAACTTGTAAAAATTAAAAGCTATTTTGCGTTAATGTTATCGGCATGAAAATTGGCACTGGGCCACCTGGCTCGTAGTCCCAAGTTCGGTTAAAAGAACCATCATAGACGAACATACAGTCGCTCGACGATGACGCTTGTGTTCGACACGAAGAAGGCTCTGTAACGACATTCTTTTTTTATTTATATTCGAGTTAATTTTTTGTTATAACGAATAAATCGGTAAGTAAACTAATTTGCATATACAATATTAATATTTTTTTTCCTTTAATTTTCCGTTTAACGATTTAAATTATTTCCGATAAATTATATTTTTATAACCAATTTCTGTCTAATCCGGACTTTATAATTTATTAAGCGTATATTGACGTAAAAAAGTTTTTATAACTAAAATTTAGAAGATTGAGTCACAATTCGTTTGTATCATGTGACGGGCAAATTTTTCTGCTTTCAGTCACGTGGTTTGATTAACGACAATTGCCGACGAGGTCAATAGAAACATTCCTGATGTTTATTAGACTTATAAAAACTTCGAATTAGGTCGATACAACGTTTATCATGTATACTGTAATTTTTTTATTTTTATTTTTACAAGGTATTTGACATGTTTCACGGCTTTAAATGACTGTCATATAAAAGTTATCGCGAATTAATAACAACAGAAAATCGTGCATGCATTCGTTTCGATTTTAAATATTAAAATTGAAAAGTTAAAATTCAATAAAATCCGCCATTTTTTAGCTAGACTGGTGAAGGGAGAAAGAGAGAGGAAAGGCGTTGGACTAGTTTACTAAAATTAGCTTAGTGATGATGTAAAGTTTTGCTATAGTCAGCAAGACTGACTGTTGGTAAACTCTTCATTGTAAAGAGAACAGGAACGGAACATCACTTTTTTTCAATTTGTCATACTCCCATTAACCGACATGAGGGGGAATTTTTTTTTTCTTTTTTATAATCTGAAGCGCAGAATGTCACCAAAAATAAATAAACAAGTTCCTGTTTATAGTTAAAAATTGGGAACAAACTCTGTCTTTCACAAATTTCATCATTTATATAACAGCGAAGAATGCGTGCCAGGAACAAAATTACTTCGTTTTAATTTTCTTAGGACAATTCGTAGCGATTTTAAATTAACGACGGGTGGCTGATATGTTATTTTTTCCGTCAAAATCCGTATCGGTTCGAGACCTTAAAAACTCTAATCCATTTAATTGCCTATAAATTTTCGCATATAAAACAGAAAAATAAAAAGTAATAAAAAAAATCTTCTTTCCTGTTTCTGTATACTTTACGTAACTGGTAATGACTCATTAAATTTATTTTCGTTCCAGTTTGTCGTACTTGATATCTACTGTTTCTAGTTATGCGCTGATGCAAAAAAAAAATAAAAAAAAAAATTTCAGTTCAAAAAATTTTTAAGATTGTTTTTATTATTTACTGAATGCATAAAATTTTTGGAATTCGTATAAATGCGTGTTTTATTATTGAAGTAATATAACTGCAAACGTATCGATACTGTCAATTAACTTGTCGGTTTTAATATTTCCACGTATCGATATCGGTAACAGTCGCTCTTTTTGTGAACTTTTGTTTGGCTTTTTTTTGTGACGATGGTAGATATGAACCAGGATCATCGACCTTGGTATTGTGTTAAGTTTTTCTTTTAAGTAGATTGTATAACCTTCCGGGTATTTTACTGCTTCCTGGATTTACCATATAGTTAATAATCATTATTTACATTCCGTAATGGTTGAAAAATAAAATAAAATTGATTTTGGCTAATATATATGAAGAGTAGGGTGACATATTGTAATTTTCGAAACGCGGGTATCGAAATCCGTATGACGTGTTTTTTTTTTTTTTTTTTTTGATATCGGTTAAATGATGCGACCTGCTAGAAAATGACGTTTTTTTTTTTTTTTTTTTAAAAACATGATGTAATCGATATGACATTTTTAATTCAAATTTTATTTTTAGAGAAAGAAAGAATCTTGATACACGGCCTTCCTACACGACGCTGACATTCGATTTATATATATTTGGTGGTTCCTTATCCGTTTATTATACATATATATAAAATAAAATTTAAAATGAATCAAGAAGTAAGATCTCCCGGTTTGAACATGGAACATGGGTTCTTGAAAAAAATTGAACATAATCAACATTTAAGACAACAACAGGTAAATTTAAATCTCTCTATATATGCATATAATAAACATTTTAATTTATAATGATTACTATTGGTCAACGTGGGCAATTTAGGTAGTTGCCCACGGCTACGAAGTGTTGAGGTTAAGTTTCCATAATTGGTGCTATCGAGGACAATCGCTGACATGTCAGAGGAACGAGTGTGTGCATTCCGCTAAGCATGTTATTTATTGCTAAAATATTTTGATTTTTCTCTGAGTTTTCATTTATAGAAGTGTTATACTGTAATTAATTATTTGCATAGTTTAAAGAAGATACAGTAAAAAGGCAAGAAACTGCCAAGTTAGCTAGACGAGTTGGTTTCCAAAATAAAACTCCCAAACCGAGCATGGAACTGTACCGTCCTCCAAGTATGTATACTATCCTGTTAAATATAATGTTGATTTACAGTTTCTAGATCTTATACCAAATATAATCGCATAAAATTTTGTACTCTCTATTAAAGACAAAATTGTTTAAAACATATTTTAAGAGACCTAATTTAAAGTAGACATGCCATTTCTATATAATTTATTTTGATTAGTCATATTCGCACATATATAATCAATAGAATAAATTAAGATTTAATAAAAAATATTTTTATAATGCTATATATATGTTAATTATGTGCATTTTACTTTTTATTGATTTTGATAATTTGGCTAGAGTAGAGATTTGTATTTTGATAATTAGACTAGAGTAGAAAAATATTTATTGTTTTCATTATTAATTGCAATTATTTTAAATTCATAATTAAATACAAATTAGTAATGAAAATATTGGCAAATAAGTGTAATTCATTTACATGTTATTTGTGTAACTTTTTTAATAAAATTTGCTAATTAAAAATTTCATGTTTACTTTTATGTCATATTACTTTGAATTAGTTTATCATAAAGTGAATGTTAAGATATTATTAGAAGTACATCATTTATTATATTTGTTTTCATAAAGGTAAAACTAAGAGTAATTTTTCATATATGAATTTACCAATTTTTCCTATATTCATTATGAATCAAAAAATTGACTAAATTTACATAATTAATTCATATTTACATAATTAAAAATGCATATTTTTATGCAAAGATTATTATATCACAACTTCATTGATGTTAAGAGTTTAATTAATTACAAAACATGTTTAATTAAACTTTAAGATTAGACATCTATACTTGTCTTTTTTTACAGATGATATTTAAAAATTTTTTAAAATTTCATTGAATAACTTTCTAAATAACTAACATCTTTAATACAAGCACTTCTAAATATTTTTTTTGGTAATTCAGTCTAAATGCATGATTCAGTTTGGCCAATTTCTTTGACATTTTATTTAATTCAGTTGTTGTATATAATTGTTTTATATCACATCAAAATATGAAGTTTCTCTTGCATGAGTGTACTAAATATAATTTGAAATAAATTTAGTAATTATTAAATTACTAAAATCTCCAAAATAACTCGTAACAATAAAAGTTTCGAAAATGAATATTAAGGTGCCCATTTATCGTGGCATGTGGTGGGCAATTCACAAAATTTTATTTTCATAGGTCTCCGGATGTCAGAAGATTTTAATACATTTAATCTCAAACAATATTCCATAGCGGGAAATAATGGCCATAACCTTGTCAGTGACTGTCATGCCATTGGTATGGTTTCAGCCAATACAGAAATGACGCACAAAAGCGGTGGAAACCACAGAGTACACTTTCAAACCAGTCACAGTCCAAAGTCTGTGGATCTGAAAACGATGTTACAGAGATCGAAGAGTTTTGGAGGAACAGACTTGATGGAGGTAGCTGCTGTTGGATTTGAACGAGACAGTTTTCCACTGGAATATCATGGAATTATTAAAAGGGCATTGCATGGTGAGTTAATATTTTTAAAATATACAGTTTATATATTATTAATATTTTAATAACTAAAGGCATATTTTAGATCCCAATTCTTTACCATCACGCCAACTTATGGAAGTTGTTAGAGTGATATGTAGCAAAGCAGTGGAGAGTCTACAGAATGCCCAACCAGCTGCTCAGATGTGCTTTACTATTATTGAGGTATGATGAATATAATTCTTAAATTTATAAATTTTTATATAGAAGATAAATTTTTCAGTTTAATAAATTATTTTTATTATTGTATTATATAGTTTTCATATTTGGAATATTCAAGGTAAATATTTTAATAGCACTAAATATGTCAAACTATTATTTTATTGCATTTTAAAGAATACTGATATATGTTGCCTATATAAGTAAGCAATTTCACTAATGACATCTATAACAAATAAAAAAATGTTTGAAATAAGAATCACACTATGTAGCCTATCAACAATGCTTTTTTTTTATCTATCACAAATTAGTTTAGTTCATGTTCAAATAAAAATTAATTTTTTTAAATATTTTTAGATTCAAAAATTATTTATAATTTAATAACTCAATGATTCTTAACTAGTGTTCTACAAAATGATCAAATTTATAAATATATATAACATATAATTTTCAATAAAAGATATATTAAGCAGTGCATTCATAATTTTTAATGTTAGTTTTAATATTGTGCTCCCTTATATAAATATAATTGATTTTAGTGTTCTGCAAAATTTTTTTTATAATTATATGTTCTGAAACTCTGAAAAAGTTAAGAACTACTGATCTAATATATTATTTCATGTTTTTCTCAAAAATTGAATGAACTTATATTTTCATAAAAATTTAAAATGACTTTTTCCAAAATGACTTTTTTCTTTATCAAAAACCCACAGTGAACAGAATATTAATCCCAAATTGGTCTAATGATCCGATATTGTATAAGAAAGCAGCATTTTACACTTACTTTAGATGTATGATTACACATTGCAACACAATAGAAGCTAGAGAATAAGAATGTAACGAAATATATGAAACAGGGTTAAAGCATCCGAAGCACTTTTGGCATATTCATAGCCCTCTTCAGCAGGAAATATTAACTAGTTATAGAACATAGAATATAGAATACAGTTCTTATATTTTACATTCGATGTTCTATAACTAATTAAATTTTGTATCGTTGAAGAAGGCTATAAATATGCCAAACGTGCTTTGGATTTCATATTTCTATATTTTTATAAAATTTTCTCTCTTAATAATAATCTTTTTATTAATATAAATCTATTTTAAAATTTATTTCAATATAAAAATTAATAAAAAATTTAAATAAAATAAAGATAAGAAGATATCTTTATTTTTTTATTTTTCCATTTTATATTGAAATAATTAATTGCAATTCATGTATTTTAAAGTCTAAAATAAAAATTTAGGTGGGACCCGGATCCTCCAGGTGGTAAGCCACAGTTTTACCGCGCGGCCAACCGGCTAACCGTGAAATCGGGCCCTCCCGTCGATCCCCGTCGACTGGAGGATCCGATTTCAGAACCCGGTAAGGGGACTAATCTTTCCCTTACCGGGTTTTCCCTTATCTTTCCCTTACCGGGTTCCCTTATCCCCTTACCGGGTTCCCCTGTAAGGGGAATTCCCAGAGGTTGTATATATATATATAAAATCATGAAAATTACATTGTATAAAATATACAAAAAATAATAATCTTTCAGATAATTATGAGTAGTAATGATAGGAAGAATACAAATATTTTCTAAAAGATTAATGAACAATTTTATTATATAATTAATGTACAATAAATAGAGTATAATTCAAGACAATAGAAAAAAAAAGGGAGGTTTTTTAAACTATGGAGTAATTCAAGATAGCCTGTTATAAATTAAAACTTTTGCGACAGAGCCTGGAATTTTAGTTTTATTAAGATGCATTAATATTTTTAAATTTATTAAAAATTTTAATATGTTGGTAAATTGTGATATTTTTGCTATTTTTTTAAGATATCTACTAATCAAAATAACTTAAATTATGCATTCTCCAATCATGTAAACAGATTCCAATTTTTAGCAAATGTAGCTTGAAAAAAGAATATTCTCTGTACTTTTTCTATATAAAATCATTAATTTCTATATACTTTTTCTATTTTAAAAAACTTTTTTATTTCATTTCTTCACCTTTTATTGAATTGTGGCATTGGCCATTTTTTTAGTCAGTAGTCATTTATTTTTCTTCCAATATTTCTCCTATTTTATGTATAGCATAAATATTATATCCATCTTTGCTTTATAAGCTTTTAATCTATTTTCATATCAAATATTCACTTTTATTGCATTTTTATTGTGCAAATTAATGTTCAGTATTTATTCTTTACATAGCAATTAATTATGCTTATGCATTTATTTTAATTTATAGATAATTTATCGCCAGTTTTCTATTCTACTATATACATAGTTGAAAGTTTGACTTTCGATTGAATAGGAATTGAAGGAAAGGTGCTGTCAACTGCAGTAAAATACGATATGTTTTAGAAAAAAATCATTCAAATATTTTCAAAATTTTAGAGTTTTCTTATGTGTGAAAATCATCATAATAAAATATAAATTTTAAAATAAAAGAAAAAATATTTTGCAAAATATTAAATAAAATTATTCGATTGAATACAATTCTAAGAAAATATTATATAATGAATGAATTTTCAAAGTTGTTATCAATTAATGCATTAAAAAAAAATTTTCTATATATAAAATCTAATGTCTTTGTTTCTTCAGCAGAAGCTCCCACACCATTTGACCTATTAGGACTAAACTTTTCAGGGTGACTTCCCATGACCCTATGGGTAACATAGGATACAAAAATATCACCCCAAAAGGGGGAGCACATTTGGGTTTATAGAAAAAATAATGCAAATTTTAATGTTAATTGAAATAACATAAGTTGATTGCTATATATGTGTAAATATTATAAATCTGAAAATATGTATCTGTGTGTTTATTTTTAATACAAGAATGATTGAAACAATTTTTATGAAAAAATTTTTTTCTTTAACTGTTTGTTCCATTTTTTTTTGATCTATTGGCACCAAAGTTTTCAGGATGACTTTCCCTGTGGTTAACATAAGATATTCTGAATCAGGATTGCTTGGAGATGATGCATTTTGGAATTATAATTTAAAATGTGTTTAAATCCTTCAGTGTGTTCTGATTATTGTTGATTTTGCAAAGTATGAAGTAGGGATAATGTCATGTTCTCACAAGCATCAAATTACCACAATATAATGAATGACCAAAATGTTATCAGAATGTGACATCAATATGCCATTAGCAATGATGTCACTATAGTTCCAATGTATGAAGTAATGATGGATGCATAACAAACCGTCATGAGGATGTGACATCATTGTGGTGTAGCAATGAGTACTGTCACAGGTGATCTAGTACACAACACAACAGTGGACAATATCTAGAACAAGGCTTTCACAATTTGTGATATAATATTACTTTTTAATGGTTTTTCATTTTTATTTATTACTTTTTTAAGAAATCAATAAAAATAATTATAAAATTGAATTATATTAACTCAATTTTTTTTTAATTATTAGTAATTATTTAATGATTAACAAACTATCAATGACATCACATTTTTATGACTCTCAATCATGTTAATTTTAGTGTTTTAGCTATTTAAATTTAAAGTTTTGAATTGTGACTGTATTTTAGTTATTTTTTAGTTTCTAACACTCACTGACTGTATTTTAGTTATTTTTTGGTTTCTAACACATACCATTTCAGTTATTGTGACCATTGTTGTAGTAAAAATTACGAGTCAGACAAAGGGAGAAAAGGCAAAAGAAAATTACATTTTGATAAGAAAGGGGATGGAAATGAGAATGTGCAACTGGTAGGCAAACAAGGATTTATAGTGATTTGTTTGGATGTTATGCTGTAGTCAGACATTCAAAGACGTGTCGAAGCTTATCAAAATATTTTAAATTATTTTGCCATATTAATAAATATCAACTTAAAAAAAAGTTGACCAAATGAGACGACGAATGTATTTTAAATTTTTAAAAACCCGTAACAAAATTAAAAATATAACAATATATTTAACCGTATCTGTTTCTAACGCATCGGCAGAGCGTTCTTTCAATGTACAGTATCTAAAAGAATTAAAAATTACATTGGAAAATCTTTTTTAGGCTAAGAAAAATTATGCATTGGAAATGACATTACTATTACGGTTAATCTATATACAAAAGTTCTTTATAAATGTCATACATGTAATTTTGTGTTTTATTTTTAATAAAATTATATCTACAATTATAATTATTTAGCTTTTTGCATGGATAAGAGTAGATCAGAGGCCTGGGATTTTCCCCCTGAAGAAATTTCGACATTATACTTGGGGGCCCCCAAATTCAAATTTGCCCGGGGCCCCACCAAGCCATAATGCGCCGCTGATAAATTGAGATTATTTTTTTAATGCATTATTAAAAAATTTGATATAGATTATTATATCTGTTTAATCAAATAAAATATTAAGAAGCTTGAAAAAAAATATTTGTTTTAATTATAGAAATATTGTAAAAACCAAATAAGTTACTGTCTATATTATTTGATTTTGTTGTTTAAAAAAATTTCATATTATTTTTTAATATTCATCATAATTCAGTAATTTTATATGTAACAACTTAAAAATGATTTTTAAAATTAAAAGCAATCTTTTAAAAGAAAATATATTTATTTAAATTTATAATTTGTGTTTTTGATTTAATTTATTAGAATAATTCTATCTCACATTATTAATTGTTAATTCTTTTTATTGATATATCATTATAATAAATAGTTTTCATAAAATTTTGTCATAACTGAAAATTAATTTTTATTTTTTAGAATGTATTAAAATATTAGTAATATTTAATAAAATGTGTTGCAAATATAATTGTAGTTATTCATAACAATTTGTTTTGCTGTCTTCTCTAATTATAATTTTAATATATAATTTAATCAAAGCTAGGATAATAATGAATTAATCATTAGAAAATGGAATTAAGTTAAAATAAATTTACTTATTAAAGAAATGCATTTTTTATTAAATTATTTTGATTTTTATAACATTTACCCTCTATAAGATAATTCTAATTAGCAAATAGCATTTAATAATTTGCTATCATTTTAGTGGTGTTTAATTTAAATATGGATTGGATGTTTATACAAGTTTTTAGTCAGCTTAAGATCTGCTTCCTATCTATTAACATATTTTTAAATTTGTGACAATTTCATTTAGTTATCTTGACTAACATATTGATTATATGAAAAAAAAAAAATTCTAATTTAATTCTAGATTCATTAGTAAACATCTTTTATTTGTTTCCACTTTAGTTTGTTTCAGTTGCTATTAATAATAATAATATAAATTTTATTTGCATTCAAATTTGAAAATTATTATTAATTAAATGATTAACTTATAGAAAGAGAAAGGCAACACATTCCTGGAAAGCCTCCTCAACTCATGTCGAGAATGGTATAATGAAAAAGACAAGCTACTTAGAAGTTCAATTTCAGGAACTAATATTATTGTATCTTCAAATGGAGCAGGATCAAAACGATGGACTGCTTATGTATCTTTTTTAATGGAACTCTACTTACGCCTCAAAAGTCATCACCGTACAGTTACATTAGCCATTAGCAATGCAGAAAATATCGGTTCAAGCACTGCTTCACAAACTCCTGCAGCTGCTAATCAGACATTAACTCTTTCAATGCTCCTTTATGAATGTTGTCAGATAATTTTAAAACCACCTTCTCTGAACAATGTTGCTGAGGTAAGTAGCATTACTCCAATCCAAATTTCAAATACTTTATAAACCTTTCTTAAATCTAAAAAAAATTGTTGCAGATTGAATGCCTTCGTTCATTATTGTTGACTATTGGACGACAACTAGAAAATGACTCTGTTCAACGAATGCAACAAATAATTGCTCTTATGCGAGATGCTTTTATCGATCCGTCCATATCTACACAAATTCGTAAAACATTACTAGAATTAGTTGAACTTCATGCAAGTGAATGGCAGCTGGATCTGCCACAGACTATGTATTACTTTCCTTATACGACTCCTTTAGATCGAAACTGAATTGTGCCAATTCATATGTTGTAAGAAATTCACTTCTTTAATGCATAGATATAAGATTATTTTGAGAATCTTTCTTTCCATATGACAAATTAGTCATTTATTTCTTTTTTTTAATATTGCAATAGAAAATATTGTGCAATATTTGTATTATAAAGTGAAAAAATATAACTTAGTCATTATATGCAATATCAAGATAGTCTAGTCCATGTATTTTATTTATCACAATTATTATTTATTTCTTCATTCTGTGCAGATTTTATCTCTGGCAGATTGTTATAGTACAACTTTGCCAATTTGGAAAAATATATATTTAAATATTTTTCAAGAGATAGACAATAATTCCATAATATAGATAAAGTGTTTTTACTTATTTTGTTAATATTTTGTGCCATCAATTATTTGATGATTTTTTTCTTTGTTTGATAAAACAAATTGTAAGATATATTATTTGAGTCATTTTCAATTTAGAATCATTGAAATTGACTATCATAAGTGTTTTTATTTTATGTGAAATTTTTATGCTATGTATTTTTAACAACTTAATTTTTTTTTTTTTTTTTTTTTTTTTTTTTTTTTTTTTTTTTTTTTTTTTTTTTTTTTTTTTTTTGATTGTGAATAATAGTTTTTCCTTAATTATTATTATTTAACATTGTTTGTTATATTAACTATTTACATATATTTTCAAGATAGGTAAATTTCAACTAAAAAAATAGTTGTCATAAAAATTATATTAAACTAAAAAATGTTTTATTTATTTTTCTATAGTTCATCATCATCATTAATTTAAACATAATGCTTAATTTTTCTGAATAAAAATTATATTCTATTCTCAATTTTAAATCATGAAGTTTGCTTGAATTCATTAAAATTTGGTTTGTTTGAATTCACTAGTCTAAAAAATTTCATTTAGAAAAATTATTATTATAAAAGTGAAGCAAGCTACTTTGTATATACAAGTTCCTATTATTGTAATATGTTTTCTATGTATCATTTAGTTTGATAGTTCCTGTTCAAAAAATAATAATAATATATATATTTTAGAATTGTGTGTAATTGTTTGTTTTATTTATTAAAACTGATATATAAAGGAGAAAATAAATTCCTATTTGAATTAAAACTGATAAGTTTAAGATGCTATCAATGCATTTAATTTAAATTTTTAATTGTAATTCAGTATTGCAAGATGTACAATCAAATAATTTCACAAGTTAAAATAAATGTGATGTTAAATATTTAAAATTATATTAATTATTTGTTTATTTTATTTAAAACATAATTTAAATGCTTTATTCCCTCTATTCAAACAACAAGGTTGGAATACTATTTGTAGACGTTTGTTAAACGAAATATATATGATATGTCCAAAGGAATAAACTTTGTATCTTTTAAAATTTTCTCTATCAATTAATTTGAAGATAAAAATAAATATTATGTATCCCAAACAAGTTTCATCAATACTGGAACAGATTTAAGATGGTGGATTGTTACTCTCATCAATTTTTCTCAATCTCTCTTCATTTAATGTTATCCGTTGTTCTAAAATGGACACTGTCTACAAGATAATCAGTATTAAAAAGATTGTGGAAATATTTTGCATTAGAAATATTTATTAATAAAGTCAAGCTAACCTTTGTTAAAATGTCAAGTTGTTTAACTATGTGCTCTAAAGTTCTGGATAGCTGTGGAGGTAATTCGGCTTTCTGTTCCAAACAAACAGTTACAGCTTCTTCTGATTCTTTCTTTTCTCGATTCTTTACATTTTAAAAAATATGTTTTAGACATCAGTAAAGAAAGAAAAATATTGAACACATGAGATACATACCAAACTCTCGGGTAATGATGTGGTGGATGAAACATTATTTATGGGTGATTCTGCTACTGATCCAATATCTGTAATATTAGGTTCAGCTGTGGCTTCTTCCACACCCCGAAGTGGAACAACCTAAAAAATTGATAGGTGAGATCTAGTCAAGCAATTATCCACCTGTGTGCGCGTGCCGTGACGATAGCCAAGATTGCTTGATAAAAAGTAAAAGGTTCCGTTAAGCAACATAAGTTTTACCTCAGTTACGCGTCGTTGCTTATAGGACTCTTTAACCGATGGAGGTTGGTTCCATACTTTATCATATTTCAAATCTGAATAATCTAAGTGATCGAAGTTAGTCTTCCATACCATCACCTGTTTTAAAATAACAAAGAAACAAATAATTAGAATTTAAAAAACCTTATCGTAAAATAAAGAACAAACGACATGTGACGCATAAATTACTATATAATTAAAAGACATTTATTTTTAATATATTTTAATAAAGTTGTATGACAAAGCATTATTTGATGGATTTATTCTTTCGAATAACTCTCAATATATATGTACTGATACTACTCTTCAAAAATATGAAAGACTCCGAGAGCAAATTATAGATTTTTTTATTAAAAAATCAAAAACTATAAGTGCTAAAATTAAAACTTACCTCAAATAGAAAATTTAAATATAATAATGAACAAATATTTTACACAATCAGCGATAGATATTATTGCTTTAAAGCAGCGCTTCTCAAACTTTTCCACTTGGCGATCCCTTTGATCCGAGAAAATATTTTCGCGATCCTGGGTATGGAGGTATATAAACCATAAATACGAATTAAAATATTTGCTAAAATTTCTGCGATTCCCAAATTTTGTTACGCGACCCCCATATTGAGAATCACACCTTGAGAAACACTGCTTTAAAGAATTATAAATAAATATGAATATCTATTGAAGTTATAAGCTAATTAAAATTTTTTGCTATTTTTTGTGATAATATTTATTTAAAATTAAATATATAATTTTACATTTAAGATTTGATGCATCTTAAATTTCACGAAATATTTGGTTTAAAAAAACCAGCGATATTCAAAGTATCCGAAGCATTGTTATTGTTTGATGGCTCAAGTAGTTCTAACTCTCAGTCAAAAATCAAAAGCTTCATTTTACGACTTTCAAAAATAAACTACGGCTTTCTAATTAGAAGATACAGAAATTCTGCTATAAATTATTTTATGTATCATGTATTAGAAGAATTTAATTAAATATTCATAAAAATCAATATAAATGTTAATTAAGTTACGAAACATTTATTCTTTAATCAAATATGACTCGATGATGATTAAATTATGGATACTGACTAATTTCAACAAAAAAAAAAAAAAAAATCGGATAAATATTATAAATTAAATAATATATTTCAAAAAAAAAAAAAAAAAAAATCGGAAGTAATCGATAAAAATAAAACGATTTTTCCCAACTATCGATTTAGAAAAGTAAATTTATAAAAGATTTATTTTATAAACAGCTTAACATCTAAATTAATATGATATTTATGTACTGTAATCGGATTTGACTGGCAAAATATAAAAACATTGCGATTGTAATCTAATTTCAAACCAGATTAAAGATCATTTGCCTAAACTTTTAAAAGAAAAATGATAAAAAGCTTTGATTAAATCCAGAATTTCAATAAGAATTTTTAGAAAAGAAAATATAAAGTTGATTTCTATCCAGTCTTACGACATTATCTGCATAATTTTAAATGGCAAAAAAGTTTTGATGTGAGCGTTATTTTAATTAATTATGAGTAATTCGTGTAATTTAAAACTAATTAACCCGTATGACGAATCTGACGCAACATTCAAAAATGTTAGAAAACTCTAAAAAGATTTTTTGAAATGATTTATTAATTCATTAACTATTCAGAAATTATTATTATTCTATGAAAAACTATCAGAATTTAATCTATAAAAAAAATCCTAATTTTTAAATCTAAATTCGAACATAAATTTAGTAATTAATCTTATTAAAAAAATTATTGATTTATTCAATATAAAGAACATTCGTCGTTCATTTTAATAAAATTTGAGTGTTCTGTTTTAAATTTTTAGATTGCAATTAATGACGTCAGAACGCCAGCTGCATTAGATAACGAATATGCATTAAAAAAAAAAAAAACAAGAATTAAAGAAAAGAAAAAAGATGGAAGTAGTCGCAACCGGGGAAGTGTTCAACTGGAACGTTGAGTGATGAATATGAGGTTGTTGCCATCTGTTATGGCACAGCTTCCCTAAAATGCAATCCCTTAACAAGTTAAGATTAGAGCTCATCTAGTATGCATAATACGATATCTGCACACTATATATGTAAATGTGACCAAAGAGTTTGGAGTGGATTGGTTACTGATCAGATCAAATTTATAATTGCATTAAAATCCAAATTTAAAATGTTCTTTATTGTGCCCGAAGATGTGATTAATTTTGCGCATTTCAACTGATGAAATAAATATACAATTCTTATTTTTTTTCTAATTATGTAAGAATAAATCATTATTTCTTTGGCTAAACAGTATGCATTTACATCAAAATATATTATTTGAATGCAAAGTTCAATTTTTCTTTAATATAAAACTAATTTACATATCATAAAATATAAGCATATACGATTAATAGGTTTATATAATTTATTTTAAAATATTTTTCTTCTTTTTAATTTATGATTTGGGGTGTTTCCTTGAAGAGATTTTTTTTAGATGGTAATTAATATAGTCCGCTAAGTAAAAAGATTTTCAATAACGAGATAAAGTTTTAATATCTTATTTTACCACTAACAAACACAGTATGAATATATAATGTAAGTCTGTCTACAAGTGCATATATTTTGAAGACTTATTGCAGTACAGTATTAATATTCAAGAAAGAAATTTCCCAGGTGTTCAAAAACTCACAGAACATAAAAATGATGTATTTTTTTTTACTATCATTTAAAATATTAGAAAAATATATATGAAAATTTTCTTGATGTAAATAATACAGTTTAAAAAATAGACTACTGATATATAATAATTTCACAAAACAATGAGTTTATATTTGAAATTCTAATAATTCTATAATCTAACATTACAAAATTAATAAAAATCAATAAATTATTATTTACTCTATTCAATTTCCTTTCTTTCATTTCACAGATTTTATAATAGATTATAAAAGTGCAGATAAAAAATAAAACTTTAATAAAGTATTTGGGTTTGCTAAATAAATAGATAACCAACTTTTATAAATCATATACTGTATAAAGAACGAATTCCTTTAATTGCCTAAATATTGATAATATTCAATATATTACAAGTTATACAAAAAAGTATTTATAAATGCTTTATAAATAAAAATTAAATAACAAAATATATAATATACGATAAAATAAAATGCATTAATTTTTGAATAATTACACAGTCGCTAAATGATGATTCAATAAAAGTTTCAATTAGCAACAACTGAATAATGCATTAATTTTTGAATAATTACACAGTCGCTAAATGATGATTCAATAAAAGTTTCAATAAGCAACAACTGAATAAAATTAAACAATAAGCCAAATAAGACAAATCGTTTATTCAAAAACGTTTTCGGTTCACGTAGTCTGCCTCAGTTGAAATACAGACCAAAAAAGCTTCTCTGCATCCTTTCTCATTTGGCCAAATCAGGGAACCAATCAGTTCCTAATATCAACAAAATTGCAGGTAGAAGATTATCTTTCCATATACATTTTTGAGAAAACCCGACAAACATTTCTAAAAACAACATTATTACCATTATTATCAAAAATCAATAAATTATTATTCTGATATTTTTGATCCAAATTCTGATATTTTATGTACAGATAATAATAATATAATACAAAACATAGTGATTATCTTAAAAATCAGAATTACATAACCTCGAACTACTCGAATAACATCCACGGTAAAGAAAACATATGGTTTACACCCGAGCCACCTGAAAACCCTTTAACAAAAATAAACATCTTATATCACTGCAGTAGTACGAATAGATTTATAGCTGCAGTGATATAAGATGTTTATTTTTGTTAAAGGGCTTTCAGGTGGTTCGGGTGTAAACCACATGTTTTCATCTTTACCGTGGATGTCTTTCGAGTAATTCGAGGTTATTTAATTCTGATTTTTAAGGTAGTCACTACGTTTTGTATTATATTATTATTTATACCTAAAATATTGTAGTTTGGCGATAATAATAGTAATAATGTTGTTTTTAGAAATGGTTTGTCGGTTTTCTCAAAAATATGTATGGAAGGATAATGTTCCACCTGTAGTTTTGTTGATGTTAGGAAATGGTCACCGATTGGGCCAGATGAAAGGATGCAGAGAAGCTTCTTTGGTCTATATTTCAACTGAGGTAAGCTACGTGGACAGCTGAAAACATTTCTGAATAAACGATTTATCTTACTTATTTGGCTTATTGTTTACTTTTATTTAATAACTAACGAAAGAAGTATTTCAGTAGCAAAAATTGACGTTTTTGAATAAACGATTTATCTTACTTTTTTGGCTTATTGTTTGCTTTTATTTAAAAATTTAGATTACTAATGTTGTGATATCTAGCATTATTTAACATCTAGATCATAAAAGCATAAAATTTATAAAATATTTCAAAATCATTTCTGTGAAATTACATAACTGTTGGATATTTAGAAATTAATAATAATTTATTATTGAATTATTATAATTGAAATCTTCATTTATATGTAATTAGATCTTTTATCTATTCTGTAGTCAATAATAATAATGGGCATTATTAGATATTTATGTAGGAATACTTTTTTACTATATATTAATGCTTGATAAAGTGTATAATTCTTACCTTATTCAAAACTTCCTCAATTAAGAATCTATAAATTGCAGTGGCGTGTTATCCTATGGGCAAAAAGGGCAATTGCCTCAGGCCCCATCAACAGGGGGCCAATAAGTAAGATAAATCGTTTATTCAAAAACATTTTCGGCTATCCATGTAGCCTGCCTCAACTGAACAGGCTAAGTGGACAGCTGAAAACATTTCTGAATAAACGATTTATCTTACTTATTTGGCTTATTGTTTACTTTTATTTAATAACTAAAGTAAGAAGTATTTCAGGATAGTAAATATCTTGTTTAACCATCTTACCCCATGATACATTCTCTAGAGAAATTTATTTCTTAAAAAGAAAGTAGCAGTAACAAAAGTAAAAATAGTACAAAATATAGAATTCTGAATTTGGAAAAAAAAGCACATTACTACATCATATTCTTGATAAGTTCATCATAAATTTTATTACAGTTATATTCTAGCAACTATTATTTTGTATTATAAGTGCAATAAGATATACGAGGGTGTACCAAAAATAACCAGAATTGCAACATAGTTCACACACGTTTTGTAGTTATGAATTATGTTGCTAGGAATTGTTAGCTTGAGGTTTTTCTATGCCAGTCTTCCAAGTGGAACTGTTTTCTATAATCCTTAGTGCTGCTTTGTTTGTGATCATATTCACAATATCCAGCAATTTTTGTGATGGCTGATCCCACAGAACAAAGAATGTATGTGAAATTTTGTTTCTTATTGGGGAAAACTGCAACTGAGACTGTTGTTATGCTTCAGCGAGCCTTTAAGGATAATGCTTTGGATAAATCATAGGTCTACAAATGATTTTTTTCCCCATTTCAAAAATGGCAACATGTCAATTTGTCAATTGAAGACCTTCCAAGATCTGGCCATCCTTTGACAAAAAGAAATGAGGAAAACATCAAAAAAGTTTGACAGGCCATTAATGAAGATCATCAAAAGCCCATTGAACAAATTTCTAAAGAAACAAATTTGTTATGAAGTAGTGCCAGCGAATTTTAACAGAAGATTTGCAAGTGAAGTGGGTGTCCACCAAATCTGTGCCTTTCATTCTTACACAAGAACAGAAAGACAATTGTGTGAATGTTTATCATGACTTGAAGAGGAACTTCATAATGACCCAAATTTTCTTGCAAAGATTATGACTGGGGATGTGTCTTAGTGCTACGTGTACGATCCACAAACAAAACAAGCATCAAGCTAATGGAAACATTCAAATTCACAAGACCTATGAAAGCACATTAAGTTTGACCAATGTGAAATCAATGTTGAATTTGTTTTTTTGATGTGAATGGGATTGTGCACCAGGAATTTGTTCCTCCAAGACAGTGAACCAATATTTTTATCTTGGCATTTTGAAAAGACTGCGTGAGAATATCGAACAGAAACGGTCAGAATTGTAGAGAAGTGGAGATTGGTTTCTTCATCATGACAATGGTTCAGCTGACATGGCTCTGTCTATCTGACAGTTCTTGGCAAAAAACAACATGGTACTTGTGTCCCACCCACCTCACTTGCCCAATCTAACTCTGTGTGATTTTTTTTTTATTCCCATGGCTCAGAAAAAGGCTGAAAGGGAAGTAGTTTAGCAATGTGGATGAAGTGAAAGAATATATGCTGACAGCCTTGAAGAGTATTCGGTGTCAAGAGTTCCCGAACTGTTTCCAGCAATGGAAAAAATGTTGGGACAAGTGCATTGACTCACATGGAGAATACTTTGAAGAAGACTAAAATATTTAAATGTAAAGTTCAATACAACTACTTAAAAAATAATAATTCCAGTTATTTTTGAGTACCCCCTCATATCAATATATCTAAAAATATTAAATGCTTTCTGGAGGGAAATGAATAGAAGCTTCCATGAAAAGTCTGTTTAAAATTATGAAGTACAAGTAATGTCTTCTGTAGACTAAAACTCCTAATGTATATGTTATGGTAAAAGTGATTAATTGGTGATTATACATAATCAGCAGTTATTATGCATAATCACCATTCATTTTGGTAAGTTTGATAAATTTCACTAAATTTCTCAATTTTACCAGTGATTATATATAATTCCCAAATGAATTTGGTAAGTTTGATAATATCACTGAATATATTACTTTTAAAATGATTTTTGCATAATTTCCAAAATATATTAAACGTTCAATCAGACTGCACCAAATACAAATTACAAGTAACTACACAAGAGACTACACAAGAGCCCTTTAACAGTCAAAAGATTTTTATTCAGAAACGCAGGCAGCTTATTTTTTAAGAAAAATGCTTTTGTATATGGGAATATATTGAGGAATGCATTCTCAGTCGATTAAAAAATTTATTCTCCAAGTAATATATTATTACTGAAAGAGAAACTACGACGGCAAAAATGAATATCATTTCTGAAAATGAATAAAATTTAGCTGATTTATCATCAAACACAGTTTTTCTAAATGAATCCGGAATAATTGTTATCGTACATCAACAATAATTTCTTTGAGCATTTCAATTTTGTTTAGTAGTATCTGTAAACATAAAATATAGTGTAATTATATACACTATATCGACATTTTGAAATCACATTACCTGTATTTTAAACGATTCAGAGATACACGATTGCCGAATAAGAAAATTTTTACGTCGAATTCTGTCTCAATTTATAAGCAAAAACGATTGTAAGCAAGTCAGTTGCGCATTTAGAAGAGTTGCATATTCTTTCTGCAATTGCAATAGCAGAATATAGTTGTAAAACTCTGAGGAAAACTATATTGCTTTAAGTACAATTTCAATATTTTTCTTTATCGAAGACATATTTCTATAAAAAAAGATTTCCACTTCTTTATATTAGGATGAATGCTTGCATAACAAACTAAATACAATCTAATCAGTTTAAAAGCATTTAAATTAGAGTTGCTGGCTTAAGTCAGCTGGATCAAAAAAGAAAACAAAATCTTGAGTTTTTTCGCAAATAAACGACCGAAGGTAAAACTCTCTTAAATAAGCTCGAACTTCGGTCTTTAAAATTTTTTAAATTGATAAATATTACATATTGAACAAAAAATTATTTTATGAAACGCATGCGTCAAATAGATATTACGAAATGATGTCGATCCCTTTCAGTTTACTTAATAATTTATTTATATTAAGAAGTTTTAATTTTAACAAATCATGGAACGATTAGATCAGTAACAAACATCATGTCTTGATTAAATCAACTTTTCAATATTTAGAATTAAGGACTGTAGGAACAGCAGAAAGAAAACAGTCCTGATAAGACTATTTGGGATAGAGTCGAATGTCCTTTGCTTCAAGAGAATGCACTCTCTTGAAGTAAAGGGAAGAAGCATCTCTATTATATGATGATCCAGTGATTTGCGATCTTTGCAACTGTGAGCCTACTGTGAAGTGTATTTTAGTAGCGTGTCCTTATTTACCGCATTTTAATCTTTATTTTTAATCATTTAAATCTTATTGGAAAGAATTTTAACCATTATGTCATTCCTTATCAGATGTTTTACGCAACTATATTATTATATATTTTCTTTACGAGTTATATAAACTTTTATACTTTTTACGAATTGATTTTTTACTTGCTAAGTTTCTTGATGGAATAAATGCTGCTGTTGCTGGTTTTATCAATTACTCTTTTAAAGTTTTTGATTATTTATGATAGTCTTCTTTGTTTTTGATAGTTTTTTTGATTTTTATGAATATTCTATTTGGTGCAGTTTGGATCAGATTATTCATGTATCACAAAACAAAAATAAAGCACAAACTGTTCATTACTGCCACAATTAAAGTTGATCGGTGATCAATGGACTTTCAAGTGCAACGACTTGATAAATAATATTTATTAAATGAGCTCGGATAGATCGAGTTTGGAAGCTCGAATTTTTGAAGATCTTTGAATTTCAACAAACTCTAATTTAATTGTTGTACTTTTAAAAAAATTCCATGTAGCCTATAGTCCATAATGAGATACGAATATAGTTGAAAAATCTCGTGATATATAAAAACAATTACGTTAAATTAAACTCAGTGAAGTAAGCACGTTCCCAATAAAACAATATTACGAGAATCTAAGTAGATATATGTTTGGACAACGAATAATTTTACACAGAAAAAAGAATCTTCACTTGATAACGAATTAAAAAATATTTCAATATCATTACAAACTGTGGTGAAATCTTTATTGACTAAAGAATATTGCCTAACCATGATAATTTTTATACTTCTCTAAGTTAGCAACTACTGTATTTCATTTTACATAAACAAACGAATAGTACCATAAAGATATCCCTCAAAAGATAACTAAGAGGCCAAAAAGTTCTTACCTCACCATGTTATATGTGCTATAAATCTATAATTGTAAAAAATGATAGGTTACCGTTTTACTAATACGCAATGCATGCCTTTATTTTGTTTTGACAGATCCTGTTTCACCAGAGTTAAAAGCAGCATTGGGAGGGCATATAGTGGGAAAATTGCACAATTGCGCAATTTCGTCACTATATATGGTGTGGAATATTCATCATATGAGACTGTGAAACGATGAAAACGGATATTCAAATGTGGTCATACACAGTAGCAGAACTCAAAATTTTTAGCTCCTCTGCAAAATATTATTTGGGCCTCTACCATAAAAAAATTATCTAGATATTTTTATTATAAAATAACAAAAAAGAACAAAATTGCATCATTTAAAAACACAATTGAAAATTATCAAAAGAAAACATATTTAAAATTCTTCCTCCTGAATTTTAAATTTGCAAAATCTCTGATCACATCTTTTATTTCCATATTTTTGGCTACTGCTCCTACTGTCACACTGCTCCGATTCAATGAATGTTTCACACTTTTCATAGTGCATTTAATTTTTATTATATTATGTTGTTAATTTAAAAAAAAAGTGAAGAAAATACAGACAGAGGATTTGGACCCTCTAATTCTGGGCCCCCTGCGTTGTGGGATGTCAGGTGCATTGTAGTTCTGTAGCACTCATACTCCAGGATGATCCAAGAGAAGACAATGTCTTCTCTTGGATCATCCAGGAAGGTCATGTTCTCTGTGTCATGTTCTCTGTGTTCATCAATCCAGGAAGGTCATGTTCTCTGTGTTTTGAGATAGCAAAGTTGTTATATTGACAGATTACTTACAAAAAGGGTCGACAATAACGAGCATACTACAGGAACTTCCTATAAAAATTATGGGGCAGTATCAAGAAAAAAAGATGTGGTTTTGCTATCAAAAAGTGTATTGCTGCTAGCTGACAATACACCTGCACACCAAGTACAGAAACAGACACTTTTCTATACAAATATGGCTATGAAAGCTTACTCCATCCCCTATATTCTCACAGTCTGAAACCTTCAAACTTCCTTTTTCAAAATATGAAAAAACACTTAGGGTGAAGAAGTTTCTTTGTTGATGAAATGGTCATTACTGTGTGAAGAGCTTATTTGTCTCCAAATTTGCTGACTTCTGCAAAGATGGAATAAACAAACTTTTCCACAAGTATGAAAAATGTATGGCCCTATGGATATGTGGAGAAGGAAGAATTGGAGAACAAATTTCAGATTCATAGCACATCCACATCATGATGAAATTAAGAACTTTTTAACCCTCCCTTGTAATTATTGTTCATAACTACAAAATGATTTGATGATGATGATTAAAAAAAACAATTATAGTTAATTATAATTTTATAATTAGAGAAAAATTGAATGAGTTGATTAACATTTATTAAATTACTCAATCCTGGGAAAGGGCAAAAGAAATTACTACAAAAGAAAATATAATATATTGGAACAAGTTATTTTGAATTTAACATACATCTATTTTATGTACAAAACCAAGTAGTAAAATGAATAATTTGCAATAAATTTATAAAATGAAAATAATTGAAAGTCAGATACATAATATAGATTTGGATGTTTCACTTCAAATATTTACAATATATTGTATAATAAAATGTAATTTTAAACTATGAAAGAATTTATTCGTGAATAAATTTGAAAACTTAATATAGTATATGACTTATATAACACTTTTATTGTAATTGTATTTAAAAATATACACAGTATATTTTTTTAATTTTCTTCATTGATTTTTTCAAAACTGTCCTGAAATATTTTTTCTATTATTTTTCCTTAAAAATATTTTCAATAATCTTGAAATTAAAATATTAAAATTACATATGTAATAATGACAATTACCATTTATTTTTTATAGTCAATAAAATTCCTAAATAATTTTTTCTTTTGAGATTAGATTTAGTATATATTATGTTTTAAAAAATACTTGATTTTCAGATTAATTTTGAAATGGTAAATATTAAATTTGATGATATGATAACTATTTTCATAATATTTTAAAACTGTAAACATATCAAGTTTTATAATAAAAGATTAATAATTTACAGTATGTATAATAAAAATTAACTACAGTTGAATCTCACCATAAGCTGTTTCATGTAAAGTATTTTTTTTATTTAGTATTCATTTTTTGTAATTTTAAAGAAAATGTCATACAAGTAATAAATGAATTAGATCGCATTTTAGCATATTTAAGTAAAAAACAAGTGACAGTTTTGAACTAAGGAATGCATTATAATTTTTTACATTTAAATTAGTTGTAATTTTGTATCTGATTTATGAACATATTTCAAGAATGCATTATGATTATAAATTAAGATAAGAGTATAACATAAATTTATTTACTATACAATAGTGTAAACATATATATTATACTATATATTGTATAATTTTTGAAGAAAAAAAGATTTCTACCCAAAAGTTATGTAATCTCATATTTGCCAAGAAATATCCATACTTATGTTTGAGATATCTATACAATATTAAATAGTTTTTCTTTAAAACTTTCCATAAAGTTGAATTTATGCAAATAAAATGTTAAATGAATATAATCTTTTACTTTGTGTTTTTTTTATAATTTAATATATTTCTTAATTTCTATTAAATATTGTACAATATTCATTTTCTGAATCTGATTTAGGAAAAATCCTTGCTTAATATTCAGTGTCATTAATTTGGAAAATTTTGAATCCTCCAGTTCAGTGTTTCCCAAACTATGTTCCATGGAAGATCTATAAGTGTTCCATAAAAAAATTCTGAAAACTAATATAAGTCTCATATGATTTAATTAAAATACTATGACAAGTTGAAACTGGAATTGCTAGTTTATTTTACATAATTATAATTTGATAAAAAAATGTTTGTTTTGCCTAATTTATTAATATCTACCTATATTATAAAATAACCAAAGTGTTCCATAAAAATTTCAGGATTTGTGAAGTGTTTTGTCATAGAAAAGGTTTTGGAAACACTGCTCTAGTTGAAAATCCAGAATTTAAATCTAGATTTCTAAACTTCAAATGTCTGATTTTGCTTACAGTCAACACTGTAATTGGATGTTTCTGTGCCTGGGGTAAATATATCTTGTTCATCCAAAAAACAGGAAAACACATTTTTATGCCCCAAACAGGGAAAAAATATATTTTTAAGTCTCCGAAACAACTTTCATTAAATTTAAAGTTTTATTTTGTACCCAGGATGAATGTCCCTTTCATCCCACTCTTGTTACAGTGCTGTTCACAGTGAGTGTTTATAGATATATATATTCGCTGTAAAAAAAATATAAAAAATATTTTAACAATTTTTTTTAATAAGTATAACCTGAATATTTTAAAATAAATTTTTAAATGGTAAAGAAATACCATATTTAAATAGAGATTATTCTCAATTAACTAAGAGATTTGGATGAAATCATCTCAATATTAATTTGATATGATTTATTTCACTTTCATTAAAAAACTGCTAAAAACCTTCTAACATTTAATCAGAGTCAAAATCAGCACTCTTTGCAGTTATGGTAACATAATAAACATAACATAAACAAGAATGATATAGCGAAGGGTAAACTAACTACATCGTTAGCTATAGACGCCCATAGCAAGGATTTAAGCATAAATTGGGACCAAACCAAGGTGATAAAACAGATCCTGCCACAGACGCAACCGATTATAGCAGAGTCGATAGAGATAATGAGAAGAAAATCCACAGAAAATCTAATTAATGATAAGATGGCATGGGAACCGCTGCAGGCATGAAAGTACACGTTGGAAGAGGAGAAATGTAGGCTGAATGAAAGGAGGAAGCAAAGTACTGGAAGATATGAAGGAAATAAAATTGTAAGGAGGTTATAGACAATAAAATATGGAATTTTAAAGACTGTGTACAGAAAACAAAATAGTGTTTTTAGAAGAACAAATGGTTAAGCCTATAAATTGTATATAGGATAACTTATTTGTATAAAAAATGCATATAAGATTGTTTCTTATTTTATCGTTAATATTGTTTATAAATTTTTTAAAAAAAGTAATTTTGGGCTTCTTATATGATATTTTCTATTCCACAAATTCAAAACTTTTTTGTAAAGAACGCACATGTTCTAAGAATGTTTTTTGTTTCTATGCCAATAGTAAGAAATATTCGAAACTGTTGTGGTTTAAAGTACCTGAAGAGGGTATAAATAGACACCGAAAATGTTAGTGCATTATAGAAGTGTACGTTTTAGATGTAATAAATGTATGTTTAACCATAACTGCAAATAGTGCTGATTTTGACTCTGATTAAATTTGATATGATTGTAACTTGCAAATATATTTATTGATTACCCATTACCATTATTCATTGTAAGTTAAACTTAAACAGAATCATTTGTTGAAAAAGAATCATTGCCAAAATATCAGACCCCTGTGTATGAACTCATACAATGTTAATTTAATGACTAATCAGAGCTTGCCAATTGCATCTTAACTAAATATGAGTGACCATAAATCAAGGATCATTGTACTATACAGTATTATATATATATATATACATATATATATATAATATAAAGGGTGTATCTCAGCACCCTCTCTCATTGTGTTTTTCTCAGAAATATGAGATAGGAAATAGAAAGAAAAATCTTGATTGCCAAAGTCTCTCTGGAGAATCAAATGGTCATATTACAAATTTTGTGAGCCTCCAGAAGTAGGGGTGCTAGGGATCAACTTTGAAAATTCAAATGGAAATGTATGTCAGTTTGGAAATGCTTGGATAGAACTATCAAAAACAAAACTTTTGCATGAGAAGTTTTTAATATCGTGTTTGGTTTATGAGATATAACAAAAAAAGATTCTGTAAATGTAACACTGATTGGGTATGCTATATTAAATACTATAAAAAATATTGAATATGCAGAATTTATGCCATATCAGAAACGAAGAAGAAGGTTTTCCAACTTGTTTCAGTCCTTTATGTACCCAACAGTCATCCTCTTGCAAATTCTTATTTTTTGAATAGCCTAGTCGGTATTATATGAAGTAGCATCATTTTTTTGTGATATCTCTCAAATCATATGTAATGTTAAAAAAACTTCTCCAGCAAAAGTTGTTTCTATCCAATCATACTCAAATCAACATAAGTTTCCATTTGAATTTTCAAAGTTGACTCTTAGCAATCCTACTTTCAGAGGGTCCATTAAATTTTTAACATGACCTTTCAATTCTTCAGATAGATTTTGATAATCAAGATTTTTCTCCCTAATTCCTATCTCATCATGTTTCTGAGAAAAAAAGGGTGATACAGGGTGTATATATATGATATATATTAAAACATAATAATTATACAATAAATAATTGTAAATATAATATAGTTTTTCTTATTTATCACATCATATATATAAATTTTATTTTGGTATAGGTTCTGGAAGAAAATCTTTATGATGAAATCAATATGCATCTGTTAAAAATGAAATAATTAATATTAAAATAGAGTTTATAAACTGAACAAGATTTTTAATTGAAGTAATCGTTTTTCATACTTAAATTAATGACTACTCAAACAATATTAAAAAATTTTATAAACATGAACAAAAAACATATTTATATTGATTATAAGAATGTTATTGGATTCAAGAAAATTTCTAATGTAAAAAAAAAAAAAAAAATTAAAATTTTTTTTTTCATAAATTAAAGATAAATATGAAAAAAAGTAAATTCAAATTGATAAAATTTTTTAAATAATTTAATAATTATTTTAAAAATTTTATCAATTTTGATTTTTTATGTCTATCATTAAATTTATTAATTTCTTATAATTATACAAATCAGAAGCTTTAAACAATATTTAATTCATTATAATTTGTGTCAAGTAGAAATAACAGTATCTCTCAATTTAAAGTAATTGGGACTTAAAAGCTATTAAAGTAAAAAATTTATAAATTAAAAACTCATTTCCATTAATTCCAATATAAAAATTTCTGGCTGGTTCTTTGTTTTCAGTAAGTCATGTTATTTTACCTATTAATGTTAAAGCATTCCAAAAATAATTATATAAATATGATAACACATATTATGATACAATAGTTAATGACAGTTATTACCTATTTAGCTTATTTCTTGCTATTTGATTTTCAATTTCCAAACAGTTATATGCCAAGTGAATTTTGAATTTTAGCCAAATATATCAATCATTGAGGCATTATATATTATTGAAAAATTATAAATTTTCATTATCTTAAATTTATGTAATTCTCTAAGCTTTCATTCTGATAAATTATTTACAAAAATAAATCAAATTTTCTGGAACTTAGGATTTAAAAATTGATAAAATATCAATGCTCTTTGTCAAAAATATATTATTTATGGATTTTATTATGTTAATTATTTTATTAAAATAAAAAGAGACAAAATAATTCACTTAAGTGATTACAATAGTCAGATTTAATATTTTCCAATAGAAAAAATAAAATTGTGTCATAGTTTAAATTTGCATATGGACAGAATATACATTATATATTAGAGATTATACATATCTGGGATAATATGCAATTATTGTTTCATAAATTCAAATAGATTAATATATTTCCAATGAGGAACCAAGATTGAATATAGCAATTTTTGAAAAATGCAGTAAAACAAATTAAGAAAACTCACATCATCATCAGTTTATGTCAAATGTTGAACTCAATCCTGGTTCCTCTAGTGGAAAGCCAAAGAAAATTTTTTCTTAATAAAAAATGCCTTTAGAGCAATTTTTTGCAAAAATATATCTTATGCAATTAACAAAAAAATTAAGAAAAAACATCATAGAAATAATCAATTATTCATATCATTAAATTGATAATAAGATACTTGAACTTACAGAATTTTTTTTACCAAAACAATTGAAGGACTCAATGTGCAAGAAAAATTTATTAACATATGAATTAAAGATTATAAATTATTATATAGAATAATATATAACAATTTATTTAAACTAATTATAATGGAAAATTGATTGATGATCAAATTGTTTCTTTGAAAAAAAAAAATTATTTTCAAAAATCAAAAAAGTGCTACACATTTGGATAGTTCATTAAACTGAAAATTTGTGTGTTCATAAATTGAGAGATACCTGCACTTCTGAAATAAAAAATATATTTAATGTTTAGTATATTTAGAAAATAATTGATATAAATTAATTCTCTTCTTTATTATAAAATAAAGAAGGAATATATGCCAATCAATCTTGGATTTTGAGGCCCAGATTTTACAAGCAAATATAATTTGTACTGAAAATTTAATTTATGAGCTTTTCTCTGCTTTTATAAGAAATTTATAATAAGCAATGTTTTAAAAGTTAATTAAGCACATTTTTTAATGTTGAGGAATACAATCAGTACCAATATCATTATCTGTCCTGTTTTACACCCAGAATCCTTTCTTTTTTCTGTGTAAAATTATTCATTGTCCAAACATATATCTACTTAGATTCTCGTAATATTGTTTTATTGGGAACGTGCTTACTTCACTGAGTTTAATTTAACGTAATTGTTTTTATATATCACGAGATTTTTCAACTATATTCATAATCCTCAGCTTACAATCAATTTGTACTCATGATGGTGATATCATTGATAAACTTTGCTATTAGTCAATGCAACTGACTTGGATTTGATTCCCTGATCCAATGGTTTGATATAGGAAAAACATCTTTTTTTTGTGTCTGATTCTTGTAGTGTTGTTTTTTTTTTTTCTTTTCTTATTAAAATAATATGTAGTGTCCTAGTAAACATTAGTACTGAGAGATCATAAGTTTTGGGCATTTTTGACTTATGATGTCTGTGATTTGAAATTTTTGAAACTGAGCATCATAAGTCAAGAATTATTTGTATTTCATTTTATATTTGTTTAATTACATTAGCAGTTCTATTAACTTTAGTTTCTATTACATAAATTCTCAAATGCATTGGATTTGTAGTTGTTCTGAATAGAATAAAATAAGGAATCGATAAACAATGATACTAAATCAATTAGATTTATTAGTGCAAATTATTTACACAAATAATGAGTACTTTCAATCTTAATACAGAGAGACAATTTTCAAGTTGACAAAAACAAAATGACATAAAATGATACTCAATTTGAAATAATGATGGGGGAGATAACCTCACAGAAAAGCAAACAAAGAAGTGGGGGGAAAAGAGGAAATTTAGCAAGACAAACTATGCAAATGGAAAATAAGGAATGAGTATTGTTATGATAGAGAAAATGGATAGCTAATAGGAAGAGAGAGAAGGAATGGACCATATTGCTAAGGTAAAGAAAAATGAGAAGTACACAGCTGCAAAAGGAAAAATAGTAAAAATGATTGACTAACAAAACTAGCAAAAAATAAAGAGAAAATTATTATAAATGGGAAGAAAAATGAGAAAAAATAAAATATCAATGTTAGAGAGAATAGTGTTTATTTAGATTCAAAAAAATTTATTGTAGCAGACCAGATTTGTGGTATCAAAACGGAAGAGCTGTTGAATGTGTAGAAATATTCTATTTTCAAAGCTTCTGAGAATTTACCTGGGACATTAGGCACTATAATTTTTGTATCTTACCAAGCAGAGGAATACTTACCAATAAGCACTATTTCTTCAGGAAAGGAATAATAATTTTCTTTTGGATATTAAAAATGTTCTGCAATAAAAGTTCCTAAATTTCTGGCAATGGCATTAATATAAAGAATAGTATTTTATTGTTGTTTTAAAGGAATAGAATAGACATCACTATGTTCAGTTTTTTGTTTAGGATCTCTTTCATTGACTAGAATATGACAAAGAATGGATACAACAGGCAGATTTGAACCATTTTATTACTTATTTTTGTTATTTAGTTAAAAAATTAAATGATAAAGAGCAAGGGCAAACATTCAAAATCATACAGATATATATAGAGAGAAAAATATAGTCATTCACCTTAATTCCACCAAAAGAACTTGATATTGCATGGAAGTGGTGCACTAAAAATGCCCACTAAATTTTTCCTATCATAATGGTAGATTCAAATAATTCACACAATGACTGATTATATCATAAGAAATACTGCTATACTATTAAAAAGCTGTTTTCAAGGTATTACATAAAAATGTTACAGCTTCACAAATAAATGAAATGCTAAAAGTTGTAATTATAAATATTTTAAAAAGCAATTTAATGTATAAATATTTAAAAGTTTGAATTGTTTCATGTAACAAACTTCTAAGAACCTTATGTTTACAGTTATATTTAAAGTTAGCAACTAAACTAACTGTAAGACCAAAAGATCTTTTGAATAAAGTGGTAAATTTATCTGCTGTAAGATTCATATTTATTATTTTCAAAATACTTTCAGCGGAGGAGAAAAAGCCTAAGAATTATCTCATATTGATTATTATTTTTATAGTGTTTAGAGCTTTTTATTTTTCTGTAACATTTCTATTCATTATTATTATTATTGTTGTTATTATTAATATTTATAGTATTTGGAATAATAAATATTATATAAAAAAAGAAAGATGGCAATATTCTTTGAAATGCATTAATTTTATTAAATATGCATTCAATTAGATAAAACAACATAAAAATCCATATAAAATATATTGTACTAATCAATAATAATAATAATTAATCAATTAATGAAAGAATACATAATTTAAATAAAATATTACTACATTTTATATATAAGTAACAAGATTATAGTAGTAATAATAATTAATCTTAAAAACTTACTTCATTATCATTTCCTCCAGAAGCAAAAAATTCACCAGAACATGAAAATGCAACCGCATTTACACCATTCTAAATTTTTTAAAATTTTAAGATGAATTATAAATAATTATAAATTCACTTAAAAATAACTACCATTAGTTATATAACTTTTAAACCTATCTTTATGATAAAATGAAATTTTCAGTTAATAATTATAAATATTTATGCTTATTATTATTTATTAAGATTAACCTTCAGGTCCAGACTATGCAATCTTTTGAACAAAATTAGCATTAGTCTCCTATAGTACTGATGTTAGAGTGGTTTTAAGAATGAATTCAGTTATTAATTGTTATGGGTGGGTCTTTATATAACTTAACATTTATTGACTTTTGACAAAATTAATAAATTTATACATGCATGAATTTTAATTTTTATTAACATCAAACCTCAAAAAGGTACTTTTCACTTTTAACACCAAACTCAAAATGCAGACAAAACAAATTCAGTGAATTCCCCACAAACAGAAATTACAAATGTAATGAGCACCATCAGGAAAAATTCTGAGCAATTGTGAAGTTGTGTGAAGTGCGTTGTGAAAAATGTAATATGAAAATTTTTTTAGAATTTGAGTCGACTGTGTTAAATCAAAATAACTTGTGTAAAAAGAGAACAGAATTTTTTTCATTCATGTCAAATCAAAATCACGTTAAAAAAAATTCATTAAAACAGAATTGGGAGTATATCCTGTCATTTATAGGAAAGCAATGAACATTTTGCTGTAGTTTTCAACTTCTTGTGTGTATGATCAAGATTTTTCTCATTAGCAAGCATCAAAAGTAAGGAGAGAAATCATCATCTTTCAGTTGAAAATGAAATTTGTGTGTGCTTATTTTAAGTTCAACCAAATATTGAGTACTTGTGCAGCAAACAACAAGCACAGATTTCACATTACAAGAATAAATTCCATTTTCATTTCTAATTTTAAAAACAAAGTGTTTATACATATATAAGTCTATAAAAGAGATCAAGAAACTAACACATGTTTATAATAATTTTTTTACTGCTAGGCCTATATTCAATCCTGATAAGATTCAAATATAGACCTAACAGTAACAAAATTATTATAAATTTGTGTTGATTTTTTGATATCTTTTATAGACATATATATGTATAAAAGTATTTTTTTTTAAATGCTAGGCTTATATTTAACCTGATCAGGCTTAAATACAGTGGGTGATCAGTTAACGAACAGTTCCAATTATGAAGGAATCAAATAAACACTTTTGCGAAAGATTACTATGCTCGGACAATGAACACACATTCGGATAATGAACACCTCAGTTTAACCTGATCAGGCTTAAATACAGTGGGTGATCAGTTAACGAACAGTTCCAATTATGAATGAATCAAATAAACACTTTTGCGAAAGATTACTATGTTCGGACAATGAACACACATTCGGATAATGAACACCTCACAGAAGAAACTGTGGGACCCACAGACTGATGGAATGATAGGCTTAGGTCTTGTGTGTTCATAGACTTATGGATAAGGATGGGATAACAGTGATTTTTCCAATTAAAATGAACTCTGAGAATACTTAAAACAAATCAAAGATTTATTAAAGGTAGTAAGAGAGAGTTTTTACAATTTTTGGTCTTAGAATGGTACCCATACCAGGTTGAAATCAATAGGCTTGGGGATCTCTACAATGATAATGCTATTAATCATTTCTGAAAAATTCTGAAGAGAGAGAAGCAATCAACATTGGACAGATTCTTTAACGCTCCACAAACGGAAAATAAACATGATAGACCAAAATGCAAGACTGTGTGTGTATATATTATTGTGATTACATATAAATAAACAGTAGTAAGAAATTATATAATTTATTTATTTTTTTGGGTTTCCAGAACTAATTAATCAAATTCCAATAAAAATCTATGGTAAATTGATGATTGGTTTTAACGAACAATTCGGATAACGAACATCATCTTTGAATGGATTATGTTCGTTAACCAATCACCCACTGCATAAACCTAGCAGTTAAATATACAGGGTGAAGAAAAACTTCAGTGTAAAATTTTGTATACTGATAGGGGGCCAAGAAACAAGTCGAAAATATCTAATGAACATATGGTCTAATGGCACCATTTCAGAGTTATAACCTTTTAAAGCTAGCCAATCACCATCAGGTACACAAAGCATCACGATGCATTACGTTGCCAAGATACATCGTATTGTGTCACTTGACTTCTTACTATCCGGTAGTAAGTAGGAAAGTGACCCAATATGATGCATCGCGTTGCCAAGATGCATTGTATTGTGTATCTTGGTTGCATAGGCACTTTGTGTATTCGATAGTGATTGGCTAGCTTTAAAGAGTAATAATTCGAAAACAGTACTATTTAAACCATTAGACATTTTTGACTTGTTTTGAGGCCTCCTATCAGTACACAAAATTTTATGAGGAAGTTTTTCTTCGCCCTGTATAGTCATTCAGTAAAATTGTTTTTTCAGAGTCTTGTATAAAATTGTTCTTTAGCAAGTTAGTTTATAATTAAATTCATATTGTTTCATCCTATGGTTTTTAGTAGCTTTACTATTCAACACTGTCAATAAATTTTCATATTGTAAATAGCATTAATTAAAATCAATTTACAATCTTTTATTTAAATTAAAACTACTGACACTAAAAACTTTGAAAAATTAAATCCTATCCTTAAGAGATTAATTTCAAAAAAGTTATGCTAAGCTTAAATACCCTTTATTTTCAAGAAAGATTGATTAAAAAGATTATTTTTAGGTTTAAATAGGGAAGAAAATTACTCTTTCTCCTACCATATTTCTTTAGGATCTTGTAGAACAGAAGTATGTGATAAGAGTTACGGTCTATCTTGATAAAGATAAAAATTTTAGTAGTAAATTTAAGAAAGATTCCTCATCCTACACTAGTGAATAGAATTAAAGTTGATATCCTTTGTGAGAGGAAGAACTACACAAAAGAACACATAACAAATAGATTAATAGTTGGATAAAATAAACAGATCTGCAGAAAATCTCATATTTATTCAAAAAATCATTGATGGCTGTTATAGAACTATTATCTTTACAAATTACTAATCACACTTTAGATATGTCTATAACTCAGACTGAGGTATGGATATAAAGAGCTGTAATAATTTTTCACATGGGGTCATTGAGACCTGAAAATTAGTCCATGAAATCATGTAATCAGTCTCTGGTATAAGAAGATTGAGAAAGATTATTATAGTCCATAGTGACATATTTTTCTCTTTGTATGTCAATTTGAAAATCTAAGAAATGCACAGAATGTTTGTTAGTTAACCTGATCCAAATTCAGCATTAGTCCTAACTTCTCATTCATCATTCTTTCACTAAAATTCTCAAACTGGTTTGCATCCTCCCATTATACAAAAATAGCATTTGTGTAGTGGAAGTACAAAGATTACTAATATATATCATTTAAGTTGACCTTATAAGAAAAGAAATTTGGTAGAAACATTGGGAATGAAATTTTATTAAACCTTATGAAATCAAATGTTTGGCAAAAAATTCTTCCAATTCATTTAATATGACAAGTGGTTTTATTTTGTTGAAATCATATAATCATCTCATTGACCATGAGCAAAGAAAGATACTATATTAAAATGCTTTTCATAATTGTTCTGTTGTCACAGCATTCTTAAAGAATATTGGACTGATAATACTGTACTGTGAGTTTGTATACCAAATAACAATTTTTTAAAGAATGAGTGAACTTTCATACTAAGCATAAGGATTCTCCAATTATATAACTAGTTATTGCTTTATTAACATATATATTCAAATGAAACTATGCTTCATTCATACAAAAATTTTATTTGTTATAAATAAAGATCTTAAAATATTAAATTTAACAAAAGAGTGCACCATATAGCAATATAAAAATTAATTTTATTTCTTATAGTTAGAATATTTTCAGCTATTACTAATAGTCATTACTAACAATTCCACTAAAAAATTCATAAATTAATAATTACATATAAAAATAGAATAATAAAATTTAAATAAATTTTTAAATATGCATATGGCTCTAGAAAAAAACAAAATATCACAGTAATAAGAATCTGGCAGTAAGATAGGCTATATAATACATATATTATATAGATGCAATATGAAGAAAAGTGTAGAGCTTTATGTGCACTATTTAAATTTATCTTTTAGGACAGTTTTCTCAATAAAATTATTCTTTATTGAGTCCAAATAATATTTATCAATTTTATTCAAATTATATAATATTATGTAGAGTATTGTATTGATAGACAAATCTAATTCATATACTCTTATTGCATTCCAGACTGGAAAGAGTCAAAAATAGATAATAAGAGTACTTACCTGATGCCCATGCAATGTATAAATTAATCTTCCTTCTAAAAGATCAAAGATTTTCATTGTTGTATCTAAAGATCCAGTAATAATATAGTTTCCAGATGGATGGAATGAAAAACTGTTTACCGGACCATCATGAACTAAAATTTAAATTATGATTATAAGAGATTATGAATTTTTTAATAAAGTGATGCTTGCTTTTAAAATATCTCAAAATTAATATTAGATGAATTTTATTTAGAATTTGTTCTGCCTTAATTTTCAAATAATAAAGTTATAGCTAACAGAAATATTATGAATTTTCTGTGAGCTCTGACTCTATTATTATTATTTTGTCAAATATGAAAAAAATTAATAAGAAATTAGCAAAAGCAAACTTAGTATTGATTAAATAATTTCAAATATTTTAATAAATGACAACTGCTATGAATTGAAATCAAACCGACGACATTCACTCAACCAGGATAATATTCTACTGACCATTTAGACCAGAGATGGGAAATTATTTTCTGCTGAGGGCCGGATAAACAATCTTCAGGATGAAGCGGACTGTATAAAAACTGAAAAATACCTAAAGATGAATTTAACTTTACAGCCCCGTAATTATTAATTATTATTATGTAATGAAATCATTGATTAGATATTCTATTAATAATTAGTAAAAACTACTTTGACATAAAATAACTACTCAAGCAAGATTGATTCTTGCACAAACATATTCCTCTCACCATCACACGGGACAAGAATAATGGTTGTGGCAATTTATCTGCACATGTTCTTGTCAATCTCGCTATCATATGTAGCCATTTTTGTGATACTTACACAGAATATATTTGTGTATCAATATTATTTTTAAAATATACTTTTCTTGTGTTATTTTCTTAGTTTTTGTTTGTATGCAAAGAGTTTAAAAGCATCTGGAGAAACTATTTTTTTCATTCGAAACATTAGAAAATAATTCTGTCCTACAAATTAATAAATTCAGACAATTTTCTTTAAAAACGTAAGTATTTTTATTAAACTGGTTGCTTGCTAACAAACTAAACATCAGAATGTTACAAAATATTAGGTACCTACATAATTAATTTTGTAAAATCAAATTTACAATTTAATGTGAATGCTGAAATTTACTATGTTTGTAGTTAATTATATCACCAAAATTTGGAATAACTTGGTAGTGTATGTGTACATTAGTGACAGTATCCATTATTTTACACTACAAAGTATCCATTATTTCATTTTTTCTTTTTGAATAGAATTTTACAAATGTGGGCCTTGAAACTGTAATGTGTTCAAATTTATGGGTGGGCTGAAAAGGGCACCCATAAATTTGCAGGCAGGCTTTTGCCCACCCCTGATTTAGACAGATATTATATTTGATCTTTGTGATTGTCATTTTGATTTACAGGCAATTCCTATATAACCAGGACTTCTACATGATTTTGTGTAAATATGATTATAAAATTGTGACAATCTTTGCATATGATTTAGAATTTGAGGTAACTTTAATTCTATAAAACATATTTTTGCACTATGAGAGATTTTATAGGAACTTAATTGTTGTGTTATACATGAGTTATTTATAGGGATGCAATGGATACATTGATTCATTATAAATATTGATACTATAATCCAATACTTTGACATTTTTGTGTTCAATACATTCATTTCAATATTTTCCAAATATCAATATTTTTCTCTCAATATTTTCAAGTATCAAAGGAAATTTAATACAGTATTTGATAAAGAATTTTTTGATCTATATAACAAAATGGATATTATTTTTTGTTTAATCATTTGAATAGAAATATTAATATTAGCATATAGTCACTATTCAAAAAGTCAAAAAGAATGACTGTTCATGATTAAACTATTTTTATCTTACAGTTTAATTTTACATTTCAATCTGTAATTTTTCAAACCAGTGTTACAGCTATGCAAAAAATTCTGTAACAAGTGGAAATTTTATTAATTGTCAAGATTTTTAAACAAATTTTAATGTGCAAGTTAAAGCCAAAATGTTTCATAATCACATTTATATATTTTATAACATAAATATCATTTAACAACAGTTCCAATACATGTTTATGTTGAAAACAAGGAATCTTTATTCTTTTCTAGACCTTTTCTCTGGGCTATACCATCAAGTTCAGCTCATTCCCCAGAAATATTTATCAGTTTTTTTTATTTTTATTATTAAATATATGTCAATATATATGACTATACATAATTTAATATTTTTGTAGATATTTAAATATTTGATACTGCACAAATACAATCAAAAATACATAAAAAGATTGTGTTGCATAAATAACTATTAAACAAATATTAAGCACACACAAGCAGACCAATATTTTAAACATAGTCATTTAATCAGAGTAACGTTTTGGGCTTCTATGCCATCATCAGCTCTTACAAACACATAAGGGAACATAATAAAAATGCCACAGTTCTAGAACCACAAAAATAATATTAAGAAAATACAAAAATTTAAAAAACACTTCAAAGAATTCTACATTGATTTTAAATACCCAACAGGGTCTTACAAATAAGGCTAAAGTTATAGCACAAAAGCATGATTATAACAGGAGTGTGATTGTTAAGTTATTTAAAGAGTTGCTTAAGAAATGGTTGAGTATGCAGATTGAAAATAAAGAGGGGAGGCCAAAAGAGATAGAGGTAAAGGAGAATCGACATGGAGAAGATTTTACAATAGTGCCAGATGTGCTAAAACAATTCAGGGCAGTAAATAGAGTAATAAAAGAAGGAGGAAAGAGATCAGCGTTCCAAAGGGCAAAGACTGTATTCAGTGCATCAGGAACATTAAAGATACTTCAAAGAATTCTACATTGATTTTAAATACCCAACAGGGTCTTACAAATAAGGCTAAAGTTATAGCACAAAAGCATGATTATAACAGGAGTGTGATTGTTAAGTTATTTAAAGAGTTGCTTAAGAAATGGTTGAGTATGCAGATTGAAAATAAAGAGGGGAGGCCAAAAGAGATAGAGGTAAAGGAGAATCGACATGGAGAAGATTTTACAATAGTGCCAGATGTGCTAAAACAATTCAGGGCAGTAAATAGAGTAATAAAAGGAGGAGGAAAGAGATCAGCGTTCCAAAGGGCAAAGACTGTATTCAGTGCACTCAGGAACATTAAAGATATGTACAAGTGAGAAGAGGGAGCAGGTGTGTATGAAATTCCGTTAAAAAATCTTGAGAATGGCCGAGAGGAAGTATACATTGGTGCAACGTCAAGAAATTTGAAAGATAGGATAAAGGAGCATAAAAAGGAC